>PVIR01004251.1:28406-80686 GCA_004026965.1 Petromus typicus | reverse complement strand
ATACTGGGTGTGGAGACCCACACCCAGCAGCAACCAGTACCACATACCACAGTGCCGGGCGTGGTGGCTCATGCCTGTAATCCCAGCACTCGGGAGGCAGAGGCAGGAGGATTGTGATGTGAGTTTGAGGCTGAGCTCAGGGGCCAGCCTGAACCACAAAGCGAGACCCTGTCTCCAAAAACCTAAAAAAAAAAAAAAAAGAAGGTTGAGGAACAGAGCAAGACAGAGACGGGGGGGGGGGGGGGGGGGGGGGGGGGGGGGGGGGGGGGGGGGGGGCCTGAGTCCCAGGGTTCCGGGGCTGTCAGGTGGGCTTGTGGAAATAGGGGTTTTTGAGCAAAGTCTCAAAGAAGCACAGAGAACTCTCTAGGTAGCAGTAACAGCCACAGGAGGGCAAGAAAGCCACAGGCCCGAGCCAGGGGCTTCCAAGGACCCAGATGTGGAAGCCCTGAGAGGAATGCTCAGAGCAGTGGCACACACCAACAGGGCTTTTAAAGGACCTGGAGGGGCACTCAGAGACGCCAAGCCGGGCAGAGACCTGGAGGGACAGGGCAGCAGTGACCAGGGTCCAGACATGAGAGCTATGACAGGGTCCAGGGCATTCAGAGGCCCCAGGGTCTTTGTCACCTGGAAGGCTGACGTGTTCTCACCCAAGACAGCTGAGAGAGTGGTCGGGGGCCTGGAAGGTAGGCCTGTCACCAGAGGCCCTGGAGTTGGGAGGAGAGTGACGAGACCAGGACCCTCGGCACGGCACAGCAGCTCAGCCCACTCTAATGTGCCCAGCCCAGATATGAGGGCCACTGCCAGGCCAGCCACAGTGTCCAGCAAGTGTCACCGCCTCCCTGGAGGCCCACCAGCCTGCAGGCGAGAGTCTAACTAGCTCTGTCCTTGCGTACAGGTCCTTCCAAAACTGTCATCTTCCATTATCCATGAGATCGACAGCATTCTGGGCAATAAACCCTACAGCAAAAAGGACTACAGGTCCTAAGTCGCCCCCACCACCCACCAGAACAGTTTCCGGCCCCCTCCTCATCTGTTTGCTGCTTATGCTGTTTCCACACCAAGTGCAGAGTGGGTTTGCATCCAAGAGAACCTGCCACACCCAGACACCATCGGACACGGCCTGGGAGTTGCCATTAGATGCCACCTGCTGCTTTGCCAGATGCTGTCGGGTCTGTGCCGGGGGGGGGACAGCATTGATCCTGTGCCAGCCCCTAGCCTCCACTCCTCCAGGAAGAAACCATGTTTGTACCTGGCCTTTCATGGAGACTCCCAAGGCCAAGGTCAGACCAGGACCTGGCTAGGTCCTCAGGGCAGGCAGGACAGGCCTCTCTTCTGCCAGGCCCCTAGTGGGTGGGATGAGGCCTCCCTTGGGGATCTTCTCCAGGACTTTCTTCCCAGGGGCTGCAGGCACATTGTGCTAGGCCTGACCTCCTGCCAGTCTCTGCATCCCAATTTGGCCCTGTGCTCACTGGGCCTTGGAGGGGGACACGGCTACCCAGTTGGCCCTTGGGCCCACACCTACCCTTGCTGGCAGGGGCAAAGACCTCAGGAGGATTGGCTGTGTGGTTGGGGACCCACAAAAACTCGGGGATCTGATTTCTGCCTAGTCATCCTATTGTGTTCAATCCTATACACAATCAAAGATCCTCCCGCCAGGGGCCCAGGCACTTGGGAAGGATCCCTGGGTAGCTGGACCCAGAGGTCCAACACTGTACACTGTGGCCTACACCATGGCTGCACAACACATGGTAGGCAGCTGGCAGCAGGCCAAGCCTGTCCTGGGGCTGTGTTCCTCTAAGTCAGCAGAGACCCTCATCCAATGTTTCCACTCGTGCCAGGGTGAAGGGCCTATGTTCTGCAAGAGGACTTGCCCTGCCTCTTTCCAGGGGAGGGACCCTCTCTGGGAGAGATGGCCCCTCACTATGGCCTAGGATAGGCAGGAGAGAGAGAGAGGGACAGAGAGAGAGCAGCACACACTTAGCAACAGGAGCTAGAGAGAGGGTGACAGCCAGGAGACCTACAGGTGGGGCAGTGCTGCCTGGACACAGTCCTAAGTGGAACCCACCCCTCACTGTGGGGCCAGGACAGGGTAGCACCCTCACCGAGCCAGCTGTACAGCTGGCCCCACAGAGGACCTGAACCTCCATCCTGTAGGTGGTGTCCAGCTCACACCCTCCTGTGCATCATGCATCCCCCTGCCCATCCATTCTGGGTGGAGGTCTGAGACAGTGGCTACAAGGAAGCCACAGAGACCCAGGTAAACGAAGTGGGCACAGAAGATGGAGCCAAGGTGCCTGGCTTCCTCCATCTCCCAGGGCCTCTGGCTGGCCCTGAAGCCCAGAACTCCCAGACCAGGCCCTGGGGTTCTCCTCCAGAAGCCCTGGCACGAGCTTCAACCAGCCACCCTGTGGGTGGAGAGAGGGGTAATGTCCCTCCAGGCAGAGGCCACCAGGCCATAGCCACTCCTCTATGTGGGGACTAGCAGTGGCCGGCCCTGCCCACTGTGGGGAGGAGGAACATGGCACACTCGGTACCCTGGGTTGGAAATTGCTTCTCCCCAGGGGCCACTCAAAGGAAAGCTGAGTCCCTGCTGTGATGTTGCCCAAGAAGGGGAGACACCCTGGGAAGACCTTAGCTAGACCCACATGCGTGGCATTCGGGGACCCAGGCAGCCTCTGAATGCCTCCAGAGAGGATGGGAGGCCAGGGGCCGGACAGGGTAGCTTGAGGGCGTGGCATAGGCCAGGGGGCCGTCACTACCTCCCACGGCCCCCAGCTGCCCCTGTCCTCTTCCGGAGCACAGTGTGCCCGGCAGGTCCTCACCAGGAGAGCTGGACGTGGGAAGAGGCCAGTCTGGGGGTCAGTGTTCGTCTGTTGAGGGCAGAGTCCCCTGGCTCGCCCCAAACCCACGGTGCAAGCCGAGGCCCTGCTCCTGTTCCGCTGCCCTGTATACACTCGCTTCCTCCTATTTTCTAATGACCTGCGGCCCCTCTGTTATGTGCGTCCCCCCAGGCAGAGACTGCCTTGATTCCAGCTTCCGGGACAGCTGCATATTTATGGAATGACAAATAAAACCCAAGCCCGTCGGTCTCTGCGCCTCCCGTTCCCTCAGTTCTTCTGGAGCGGTGCAGGGGGAGGGCAAGGCCACCAGGTGCAGGCACCCATGGAACCAGGTCCCATGGCCATGGAGAGATGGGAAAGAGGCCCTTTTGGGGACGGGGACAGAGACAGGGGACACCCTCAGAACCTACCCTACTTCTCTCTGGTGATTCAGACCAAGGGTCCAGAGGGGACTGGGGGCCTCACCCATGCCCCAAACACATTCTCTGCTGACACGTAAGGGGCCCCAGGCCGAGGACTCCCCCCTCCACCCTGCCCAGCCACTCCCAATCAGTGAGAACCTTAAAAACACACTGAGCGGTTCCCTTCCCAAAGAATTTATTAAAACACAGAAACCAAAACATACACACAGAGTACAAAGTAAAGGTGGCTGTGCTGGCTAGTCTGTCCAGCCTCCCTCAGGCCAGGACAGGGACATGTCACGACTCATGGGGGCCCAGCGTCCAGAGCTCGAACCCATGCACTGGGACCCGGCTCCAAGCCCCCAGCTTCCCAGAGGCCTTCGGCTGGCCAGAGAGCAACCCCCACACCTCCGCTCAGCCCAGGCTGGCTCCGCTCTCTACCAGAAGAGCTCAGGACACACACACACACCCGACGGGCCCTTTCTGGGTCATCGCACCTAAAAAAATACTTTGTTTAAAAAAAAATCTGAAAATTAAGGGGGAGAATCAACACAACAACGCCATGACTTTGGGCTGACGCACCACAACTGTAAACTTCCAGGTGTAAAAAACAGGCGGCACACTTCCTCCTTTCCAGAAGACAGACTGGTGCCCTGGGGCACAGCTAGGCCACCCAACGGTGAGCGGGCAGAGGGCAGTGTGGCCTCACCCCCTCCACTGGAGGCTCCAAATAACTGATGCTTGCCACCCCATGGGGCCTCCGCTTCCAGGTCCCCAGCCCACCCTCCACTCAGCCCCACCTACAGTGCCTAGGACCCCAGACAACAGAGCAAGGGCGGCCAGGGTCACTGCCCCGGCCTCACTGTGGAGAGCGGCAAGGACTGGGAGGAAGTCTCACATCCAGGCAACCTGGAGCTCCAGAAGGGGCTTTTGGGGAGGCATCACCTCCCCTCAGGCTGGTCCCCAGGACAGAGCCACCTCATGGCTCCAAGCCCAAAAGCCGGTGTCACTTGCACCTTCTGAGACCTCTGACCAAAGGTGATTCCACAAAATCCAGCTCTACCTGGAACTAAAGGGACAAGAAACATGAATACGGGCTGCCGGCTGGGCCTCCAAGACACACAGGGCCTGTTCTTCGGCAGCAAGACTCAGACTGCACCGTGCTCCAGCCCCTTGCAATGCTGTCCCCTCCTGGGCTCCCCACTGTGCCCCCTCAGAGCTCTGGATGAAGATAGGTGTGTGGGAAGCCAGCCAAAGTGGAAGGGGCTTGGAAGTTCAGAGAAAGAGCCACACTGCAGATGGGGACATCTGGGGCTTAGTGAGGCCCCAGTGATCCCCAGGGGCCTACCAGATGTCATGGCGACTATCCCCTCCCAGTCCCAGTCACCTAGGAGATGCTGTCCTGACACATTGCCCAGACAGCCCAGATGGAGCTGCTCCTGGTGCCCTGCCCAGGGTCCCTTCCTCACTCAGAGGCTCTGTCTGTCCCCCAGTCCTAGCTGGAAATCCCTCTGCACTGGGCCAGGACCAGCAGGAGGGACAGTGACAGACTGTCCTCAGCTTGACTGGCTCCATCCACCTTCATGCCAGCCGGGCCCACCGCATGCTACCACGGTGGCACTGTAGCACATACCCATGAGGGAATGGCCTGAGGCTACAGGCTGCTTCTGCAGGGAATAAGGAAGTGCCAAAGAGAAGCCATCAGGTCCAGTCCTCACCTCTAAGAACTCAACAAACACACGGTGCCCTGTGCAGAGAGTGTACCCTCTAGAGCCTCTCCAGGGACAGGAGAGATGGGTTCTGTCCCCACAGTGGTCAGTTCCTTGGTGCCTGTGGTCCAAGGGCCTCTGGACAAAGAAGTCTATACCCAGAGGTGAGTGGAACGGACCACCCTGCACTCACGATCTTCCCTGCCAGGCCATGAGCTACACTTGCCCACAACCACACTTCCAGCAGCTGGCGAGCCTCCTCCCTTTCCTGCAGTGGCTGTCAGTTTCAGGCCCTGCCCACCTCTGCGGCACACACTTCAGCCTGCCATGCACCACAAAGGCTACCCCTCTGCTCCTCTAATGTAACCACAGAGCCCAGGCCCCTCGGCACACTGCACCAGGGACACACTTGTGCTCATTTTCCCTAGGAGCCAGCCTCACCTGGAGGTTCCAGGCCTGGTAGGAAAGAGCTGAAAATACCCACCAAAACCTGAGCACCACCCAGTGTCCTCACCACTGGGCCAGAAGTCTCTCCCTCCACACCTGGTGCTGGGGTTCTAGGCAGGCGAGGGACAGAGCACAAGGGTAGTCACAAATGCAGATGGAATGGGGCAAGGACACTAAGGGCTCATTAGGTCAGTAGGCGCTGTGTCCTCTCCAGCCAGATGGTCAGAGCTCTCCTTCGGGTCTGGAGCCCCATGACAGGGACACGGGTGCTCCAGGCCTGAATCTTCCATACGTCACCAACTTTTATCAAGACAAAAGTGTCCAAATCTTCAGTAGGAAAGTGCAAAGATGTACAGATAAATGAATCTCTTCTAGGAAGTGGCTCTGCGAGGGGCGAAAGGGACACATCCGCGTGGCTGTAGGTTCAGTGCCGCGTGGAGAACACTTGAATTACAACGAAGTGGCACTTCTGGGCTCTGGCCCAGCCAGGCTGGGCCTCATCCTCCCTGTGACAGGATCACTCGGTTTCCCTTTTTGTCCCGAGGTGGCACCAGCTCCTACAAGTCGGTAGCTTTTCTCTCCCATGGGGGTTGGGCAGGCAGCCCGACAAGCGCGGCTATGAAAGGCAGATGGGCGGGTTACAGGGTGTAGGTGGTTCCCAGGCCAACCCCTCCTGGCCATGCTATAATGTGCCAGCACCCAGCACCTCCACCCTCAGGCCACAGTTCTCACGGGACAAAGGGACTTGGCAGGATCTGATTTGGAATCAGCCCTCTGTTTCTGGCCAGTAACACCTCTAAACCCTCAGCCACCCTCTGCCACAGGAAGGGAGCAGAAGTGAGACAAGCACATCTCCTGGGGCACCTGCCAGCAAGCAGGGCATCACTAGCAAGGCCCCAGGAGCCAGGCGGTGCAGCCGGCAGTGGGGCCTCACCTGGGCTGGAAAGGAGCGCCGCAACGGGGGGTGCTTCGGGGCCGGCTAGATGTCTGCAAAGAGAGCATATGGCGGGCTTGCCCAGCATCCGTGGCAGCGGGCAGGCCGGGCCCCGCAGGGCACCCGTGTGCATGCTGCCCGGAAGCAGACGGGCACCTACCGGTCACATAGGGACCCAGGGGCATCTGGTTGTAGTTGACAATCCCTCCCGGTCCGGGGCCCCGGAAGTTGGGCCCAAAGTTGCTGTTGTACATCTGGGAGGAGCCGAAAGCGCCCTGGAGGCAAGGACTCAGCTTTATGGGTGGTCCTGAGCCCACCCAAGCCCGCGGAAGCACTGGACGCACAGGCTGAGCCTGACCTGCTGGATGGTGGGGTCCCCGGCACGGTTGGTCAGGCGGCTCAGGATGCTGCGCTCGGACATCTGCAGGCGGGCAGCCACCGGAGGGATGCGGGACAGCATGGAGGGCAGGCGCGTCACATCCGCCTTCATATCGCTCAGAAGCTCCTCCAGCTGGTTCAGTACTGTGGGGCAGGAGGGCCAGAAGTGGATGCTTTGCCTGCCCCTAGGGTGCAGGGAGCCCCAGGGGCCCACCTATTTACAAGGGTGCATTATGGCACGCTGCCAGCAGCAGACACCAGGGGGGCGCTCCTTGACAAGTCTTCTAAGGACCAGGGAGGCTGAGCCCTGTCAAACGGGGAAGGGTGGGGATTTCTAAAGAGCTCCTCCAGGGGCCCCTGCTTCCCCACACAGCAGAAAGCCAGTGGCCCTGAACAAACCCTAGAACTGTAGGCCTGCTGGAGCAGGACAGGAACCCAGGACGGGGTTGCAGCCCATGGTGGGGCCAGGGGGCCACAGGTCTGGAGTGATTAAAGGCCTGGCAGTTCCCTCAGCTTGGAGCACCCTGCCAGCAACCAGTGACAGAATGGAGTCCAAGGATTGCATAGTTCTGAAACAAGTTTCAAAGGCCTGAGCCCTGGAGCATTCCCCAGGCTTCACTGTCCTCACCTTTTCAGGGACACTAGGAAGACTATCCCTGAAGGCATGGCCGAGATTCCAGCCCCAGAAAAGGAGCAGCTGGACAATAGGTCTGTCCCAGCCTGGCTGGCAGGGCACACAACCTCTAGGCTGCCGTTCTGTCACAGCCCAGCTGCCAACTCCCGGGCCCAGGCACAGGAGGGGCTCACCTTTGTGCAGCACAGCATTGGCTGGCTTGTTACCAGCCAGCGACTCCTTGGACAGGTGCTGGTGGCTCTCAGCCAGACATTCCACCTCGGCCAGGCGCGCGTTGAGGGCCATGGCCGGGTGGTTGGGGTCCTGGGTCATGTTGAGGTACGCGGCCCTCCGCAGCTGCTCCTCAATGACCAGCGCCTGCTCCAGCAGCTGCAGGGTGCCAAGGCATTAGGGTAGTCCCTCTAGACTGCCACTATCCTCTGCCCCCACCACAGGACCAAGGAAAAGGAGGGAGGTGACATCCTGTCACCCATTGTTCATCTTCACCCGATCTGGCTGCATCTTGGAGCCTTGGTCAAGCTGGGCTCCCTGTACTCCATGTCACCCCAAGGGACATTTGCATTGTGGGATCTGGCACAGAGCAAGGAGCCCACACTCTGCTAGCTACCTGTCTGACCCTCTGTGAAGAGCCTGGCCCAGGCAGAGGTGTAAGGGAGGGATGCTGTTGCCCAGTGTCCCTGTCCTAGGCCTCCTCTTGGTCTCCAGCCCCCCTCCCAGCCCAGCTGAGCCTGACCTTGAACCTGCGGGCCAGGAACTTGTTCTTCATCTCCAGGTAGTTGCCCTTGTGGATCTCAGACTTGAAGGGCTCGTTGAGGATCAGGTACCTGGGGTCGTTCTGGATGTCCTGCCAGCGGGCATAGCCGTGCCTGGGCCATCGTCAAGGCTGCACGTGTGCATGCTGATGATGACGGCGACCGCATCAGCCAGCACGGACAGCCATCCCTAGTGCACCAGGCCTGGCAGGGAGGCTTCCCAGGGTTCACTTCCCTACCCCAACAACCAGCGGACGCATCTGTTATGGTTGTCTAAAGGTCCCCAAGCCTCACACACCCAGAGACAGGGCTGTGGGAAAGTGAGGAGACTGACTACAGTGGCTAAAGCTGACCGCTGTTGGAGGCGGAGTCTGGGCAGAAGAGGCGGTCACTGCAGCAAGGAGGGGCAGGGCCATCTCCCGGCCCCTCCCTTCTTTCCTGCTCCTTGCCTCTCCGTGGGGACTGTTTCTGCCCTGCCAGTCCCCCCTGCCATGGTGTCCCTGCATTGCAGCCAGAAGACTATGGACTGAAACTGTTACAACTGTGAGCCAAAGTGAACCTCATCCTCAAATTATAGGTGTCACTGTCCGCCATGAAAAAAGTAAGACAGTGTCCAGTGCCAACCTGGGACACGAACACAGCTCAGATGTGATCAGGGCTCCTAAGTCCAATGACCCAAGTCTGGGTAAGAACTTTTTTTAGGTATGTAGCCCAAGCTGACCTCAAACTCATGGTGAACCTCCTGCCTCAGCCTACCGTGTGCTGGGATTACAGATGTGTGCGCTATGCCCCACTGAAAGAGGAAATTTTGGACACAGACACCCAGAGAAGGCATGGTGACAACAGAGGCAAAGTGAGGACCAACATCGGGCCCAGGAGCACCCACTAGCAGCAAGGAGAAGGTGAAGGAGTCCCCCCAGAGCCATCAATGCCACCAGCCTAGCTGACCAAGGATACGTCACGATGCCAGCCAGCAGCCAGTAGTCATGGCGCCGATGCCAGATGTCGTAGATTTTTCCTGAGGACACTGCAGCCCGCTCCTCATTCTGCCACAGCGTGTGCAGCTCTGGGGAGAGAGCCACAGTGAACAGGAGGCAAGGACCCCCACCCTGCGTCCACACTGAGCTAAGCTCTCCCTTAACACTGCCCGTCCCCACACCCCAGCCTGATGGTTCATGTGCTGCTAAGCAAGGTCATGCAACAGACTTTTATCAACCACTGACACTCCAGTATAAACTAGTTCTCTGCCCAGACTCTGGGGGCTCTGCACCTGTGAAGCCGCCATCCGCAATATTGAACATGAACTTGAATCTCCCATTCTTGTCCTCCTTCTTGCCCTCCTCATCTTCCTCCCTGTCCCCATTCTGTTGTGTCTCGCTGCCTTCCTTCTCGTCAGCCTTGGTGTCATCTGTGGGGCACAGATCATACTCATTCCATGTCTGGAAGGACAAGTCTCTGTCCTGAAAAGAACCGAGCGCCAAGAAGGACCTTGAAAGGACAAGCTGCAGCCTCTCTGTCCTAAATAGGGAGGCTGATTCCATGGCAACCAGGGGCAGGGCAGGAGACCCCAAGAAGACACAGTACAAGCTCACCGAGCTGAGGTAGAGGCTGAGGTAGAGGGTCACCTCAAGTTTGAGGCCTGCCTGGGCTAACACAGTGAGCTGACCTAAGGATAGTATCCTAGAGGTCCCCAGAACCGAGCCCCAAATCCTCCAGGCCACCTCTAGGACTCGCTCGTCCCTCTCTATGGAGCATCTGTGCCTCAGAAGCCCTCTGTCAGCTCCATTCAGGGCTCATGGGCCAGGGACAGCATTCAGGAGCTGACCAGGGATAGAAGAAGCCAGGAACCCATGGACGAGCCCACACCTGGCCTGAAATCCCCGCCGTCCACTCGGCTGTGACCAAGGCTGAGGTCCAGCTTGTCTGAGGCCTTCTCCTTCTCGGGTGGCGCCTCCTCTGTAAGACACGAGGACCATGGGTGGAGCACAAGAGGTCACCAGTGTCACTCAGGGTCCAACAACCACAACCCCAACACACAGGCCTGCTCCTCTGGCTCCCCACCAGGCCTCTTGCACCCACTACTGGGGTAGGAAGACCTGTGTGCCCAGTGTCTCAGAGGCCCCTGGGCTCAGTGTCCCCAAGGCCCAGAAACACCAGCCAGAATCCCCTGCATCAGTGGGGCTGGGGTGCAGGTCAGTGGTAGAGCACTTGCCTGGTGGGTGCTAGGCTTTGGGTTCTATCCCCATTACTACAAAAATAATATACAATTATGCATACCACAGACAGCATTTTAAAAGCACACAGGAGGGCCAGAGACTTGGCTCAGTGGTTCTGGTGCCTGTCTTGCAAACGCAAGGGCCCAGGTTCGATCCCCAGTAACCACATACAATACTGGGCATGGAGACTCGCATCCAGCAGCAATCAGTACCAAATACCACAGTGCCAGGCATGGTGGTTCATGCCTGTAATCCCAGCACTCAGGAGGCAGAGGCAGGAGGATTGCTGTGATGTGAGTTTGAGGCTGAGCTGAATGCCAGCCTGAACCACAAAGCGAGATCCTGTCTCAAAAAAAAAAAAAAAGCACACAGGAGAACTGGGCATGATGACACCTACAGTCCCAGACGCTGGGAAGGCTGAGGCAGGAGGATCAGTAGAGCCCAGAAATTTAAGGCCAGACTGGCCAGCAGTGCAATGCCTTATTTAAAACACACACACACACACACACACACACACATGCAAAACTCCCCTAGGAAAGCACACATGAAAAGGGAATCATCAGGTGGCAGAAATGAAGATGAAATTACAACCAGGTACACACAAGCTGCCATCTGGTGGCCTAGGCAGGGGTTACTGGGCACCAGGACAGGGAATGTGCCTGGAGCTTGGGGCTGAGTCTCAATGCCCAGGCAGGAGGAGCCCCATTCAACCAGCAGCCTCGGGCCATTGGGCTCTCTGTGACTAAAAGGAAGTTCTCCTGTGGGTTGGGCCAAGCGGGGGAAGCATCTCCAAGGACAGAAGGTCCCCAGGAAAAATTTAAGCCCACAGCCCAGGTGCCCACTGGCTTGAGGAAATCAGGAATTCCAGGCAGGACAGCACTTCTGTACCTCCTGCTGGCTTGAAGATGGAGGGAGGGACCATGGGCCACTAACTGATGGCAACACAGCACTAGGACCTTGGCTTCCCAGCCTCAAGTGGTGGAGCTCCGACATGACGTGGAGCCTGCAGGTGAGGACTCAGCCCTACTGCTCCCTGATCTCAGTCTCTAGGGACCCTTGGCTCGGAACCCAGCCCCACTACACTGGACCTGTTTGCAGGAATGTGTTACAGTCGTATAAAACACAGCACAAGATGAGAAACACACTGCAGCCCTCTCTCTTGCTAACCTTGACAGGGTACAAGTGTAAAGCAGAGTTGAAGGTCCAATAAATACAAAGGATTAAAATTCTGACCTCAAAAATATAATAAAGTTAGATCAATATCGATCAAAATAAACCCAAAGGCAAAATGCACCAAAACAAATGATAATTATTACAGAATAATTAGAGGTGCACTTCACCAGAAAAATCTAAAAACTTGAACAAATAACAACCCAGCCTCCAAGGAGATGAGGAAAATCTGGCATCACGAGGGGAAAGAGCCTAAGTCCATAACCACTGGGTAAGAGTTAAAAGGGAGCCTCAGAAAGTGAGTGTGCAAAGCAGACGTGTGGAAGAAATCCCCAGGAGCCTCATCTGACGCACTGATACAAGGACTCGAACCTCCCCCACAAACACCAGCACTTACACAACAGACATCCTTGGAAAGCGCACACAAAAAAGTTACAGAATCGGACTCCACTGAGCCAGAAAGCAGCAAACATCCACATTTCCAGACCAGTAGATCACTCATCAGAACAGCCCAGGTAGAGAGAACTGAGGCCCGAGGGCCTATGCCAGCCTGGGACAGAGCGATGCCAAGAGCAGGGCTGAGGCCAGCAGCGGTCTGCAGTCGGCGTGTGGGTCTTGCCCAGCCCCTACCTTTGGGCAGCTGCTCTGGGGAGGCCTGGGCCTTCTCCACCTCCTCCAGCCGCTCATCGTGGACTCTGTCCTTGCTGTCCAAGCCCTCCTGCCTGTCCTCCCCCTCCACTCTGTCCAGAGCCGCTGGCAGGGCCTAGAAAGGACATACTAGTGGCTGCAGGGCCTGGGGCCTCAGCAGACACAGAAGGGTGGGGACCAAGTGGGAGGCGGGGGCCAGGTGGGAGCCGACAATCTCCCCTGCGTCACCTGCTACAGCCGCAGAACCAGGGCCCAGACTGGCAGCCAGGATGCTGGGTCAAGTGAGCTGGGTGAGGACTAAGAGGATCCAGCCTCCAACTCACACCCACCAAGTCCCATACCTGGATTTCCAGGGGCTTCTTTGGCTTCTGTGGTCCTGGCTCCTTCTCTTCTCCGTAGCCCAGAGGGGTGTCCACTTTGTCTAAAAGACAGAGGGAAAGAGGTGAGGTGGGCTCAGTCAGTGGGGAGGTGGGGGAGGCAGGGCCCAGGTAATCCAGAGAACCCAGGCAAGACTCTGACCCCGGGCCCATAGCAAAAGCAGGGCAAAGTGGGACAGCCAGGAAACAGCTGTGGCCACTCAGCTAGGAGTAGGAAAGCAGGAGGCAGGGTCTAAACTGGGCCTGACAGAGTCTGGCCCAGCTTTCCAGCTGGCTGAATCTTTGACCAAATGAATGTGTCATCACCAGAAAAAGACTTGAAGACAAATAAATGTGAGCAAAAGCTTGCCACATGGTGCACTCCTATAGTCACAGCACTTTGGGAGGCTGAGGCAAGAGAATCCCAGGTATGAGGTCAGCCTGGGCAGCTAGCAACACCCTGTCTCATACTTTAAAAATAAATAAAAGGGGGACTGAGCTCAGTGCAAAAGCCCTGGGTTCAATCTGCAAATACAAATGGGGAAGAGATTTGCAAACAGATTTGCAAACAAAAATAGCCAAGCATGGTGGCTCATGCCTGTAATCCCAGCACTTGAGAGGCAGAGGCAGGAGGATTGCTGTGAGTTCAAGGCTTGCCTGGGCTAGAGACTCTGTCTCCAAAAAAATTTTTAAAAATAAAACAGATACAAATATAGCTCAGAAGCATATGAAAAGATAAGATTCTCCAATCCTTGCCATTGGAAAAATGCAAACCACAACCAGAAAGGGGACTGGTAACCTGCCAGGACACAGAGGGATCAGAGCCCCACATGTTTCTGGTAGGAGAGCACAAGGTCTGCAGTCCCTAGGGGGGACCCACAGTTGCCATGTGACCAGAAATCCACCCCTAGGTACACACCCAGGAAGAGTAGGTACTCGCGCCACACAGAAGTAGGGATAGAGGCTCATTGCAGCGCCCTGCACAACCTCAAGCAGAAACAAGCTGTTTGTCCACCATCAGTGAATGGATCAACAGAGTGTGAAATGTCATTAGGCCACAGGAGGAATAAAGAACTGGTGCACAAGCCCAGTGTGCTGGCACATGCCTGTAATCCCCACACTCAGAAGGCTGAGGCAGGAGGCTCACATAGAGTTCAAAGCCAGCCTGGGCTACATGGTGAGTCCAAGGCCAGCCTGCACTACATAGTAAGGTCTTGTCTCAAAAAGAAAAAAAAATGCTGAGGATTTAGCTCAGTGGTTCCAGCACCTGTCTTGCAAGTGCAAGGTCCAGAGTTCAATCCCTGCTACCAGAAAAAAAGAGTGCATGTCACTGCCGTGTGGATGTATCTTCCATTATGGTTATCAGATCACACAGTGAATGATTCCATTTACATGGCACGTCCAGAATCAGCAGACCCCAGAGGACGGAGGTGGTCGGCAGTTATCAGGGAGATAGGAAGTGCTAATGAACATGCACAGGGCTTTCTAATTGGAGTGATAAAAATGTTCCAGCACTTAAAGTGGGGATGGTATAGAACTCTGAATATCACAGAATCCCCCAAACAGTTCATTTATGGTACAGCTTATATTCAGATAGCCCCAAAGCTCATGTGCTCCTAAGTGGGGCTTTCTCAGAGGTGGCTGGATCTCAGTGTGTGACATTGGAATTGATTCACGTTGCAGTGCTGAGATCAAGGGCACTAGGATCAAGGGTGTGAGAACTGCTGCCCTAAGAAGCCAGGATAAGATACAAGAGACAGAAAGAGCTGAGGTTGCCCCTATTGCTCTGCTGCCCTTTGCCCACCATGAACTGTTTCTCTTCTGCAATGCCACCTCACCTTGGAGTCGCCAATGATGGATTAAAACCTCTACAAACTGTGAGCTGAATCAGCTTTTCCCCCTTTAACTTTCGGTGTTGGGTATTTTGTCTCAGCAACAGGAAAAGTAATTAAGACACTTTAAAAGAGGGAATTGTGTCATGCACACAGAATTGAATCCCATCACTATTAAAAAGAAAACTGTTGGGCCAGGGATTTAGCTCAGTGGTTCTAGTGCCTGCCTAGCAAGCACAAGATCCCGAGTTTGATCCCTGGTAATCACAAACCACAATGCCAGGCATGGTGGCTCACACCTGTAATCCCAGCACTCAGGAGGCAGAGGCAGGAGAATTGCTGTGAATTCAAGGCTTGCCTGGGCTACATAGAGAACTGAGGGCCAGCCTGAACTACAAAGTGAGACCTTGTCTCAAAAAAAATAAAAAGAAAAGAAAAAGAAAACTGCTGGGCTGAGGATTTAGCTCAAGTGGTACCATACCTACCTTGGAAGCACAAGGACCTGAGTTCGATCCCTGGTGCCACACACACACACACACACACACACACATATGCACACTGTTCTGCAGAGACACTTCTGCACAAGGACACTTCCAGTGAGGAGGCTATGTTTGGTTTGGTCTGGTTTCTGGTACTAAGGACTGAACCCAGGGTCTTCACACTGAGCTCCATCCCCAGCCTCCTTTTCATTTCTATTTTAGACAGGGTCCGGTTGAGTCCCTTAATTACCTGGCTAAGCTCACACTTGGGCTCATTCCCCCTCAGCAGCTAGCGTACTGGGATCTCAAGTGTGCACCACCACACCTGGCTGGGAAGCCTCCCCCACCCCCCACTTCACAGTGTGTAGAGGACTCAGGGTTACTGTGACCCCACCCCTCCTGTGAACCAGGTACCCTCCCTTGCTCATCTGAACCCCAGACCTGGCAGACCCAGTGGGGCAGGTGGCAGGTGGGCAGGGCTGGCAGGCACTGGCGTGTTGGGGTCTGAGGAGATGACTTCGCCTGGCTTCTTGCCCTCAGGCCCTTCGGGGACCAGATCCGGGGTGCTATACTTTCCGTTGACATGCTCAAACTCTTGAACCTGGGGGAAGCAAGGGTAGGTGCTCACGGCTCAGCGCAAAAAGCCAAAGGCCAGGCTAGGGGATGCCTCTCCCAAGGCTGACAGAGACAGACACACTCCCAGCCACAGACCCCCTACAGTCCCCTGTACCCTCCTTGGCTCCGTGACCTGCGCTCCTGGCCTCGGCCTCCCCAGACCCTCAATCCAGGTTGGACCCTGTACAGCCATGAGCCCCGGGGCAGAGCCAGGGCCTGTGTGACTCGAGGCTTACTCACCCACCTTCTTCCTCACCAGTGACATGACCCCGATGCGTGTGAGCACGTGTTGCCGTGACAGCCCCTCCCGGGGCACGCCATCCGCGAAGGTCTCTGCACCATCGGCCCCAGGCTCACACAGGTGTCGCATGAAGAGGGACACATAGGCTCTGGGGTAGGAGGACTGCACTCAGGGAGTGGGGGGGCCATCAGGACCCTCAGGGGCCTCTTGGCTAGAATCACCCATCTCCCAACCAGCCTGCAGGCTGGGTCCCTGCAGAGGACAGAGGGGCCAGGACAGCCGCCATCTATGCCAGCTGCTGGGGCAGAGGCTGGTCAGGGTTTTCTGCAGATGTGCACAGGCCATGGCCCTCATCAGGACCACCACAGCGGGGCTGTCCTAGCATAGCGGCAGGGCCCCATCCCGGCCACCTTGCCCTTTACCTGAACTCCTTCTCACTCTTCCCACGCAGGTCCCGCACAAGCCAGTGGGAGTTGAAGGCATCCTGGGGCGGCATGCCCCAGCGCATGATGGCGTTCAGGAAGGCCTTCCGCTGCCGCGCATTGAAGCCCAGCACCTGGGCAAGCGGGCCAGGGCAGGTAGGCCAGGTCAGGGGTAGGCTGGGCACAGAGAACTCAGGTGCAGGGAGAAGGGAGCCTGCAGCCAATGTGAGTGACCGGCCTCCCCTCTCCTTGGCATGGGACCCCAGGCATCACCAGCCCCTTGCCTCCCCCAGAGGCAGCAGGAAGGGCTAGGAGAGACAGGGTGCAGGCGGGCCCCACCTCGATGTTGCCACCAACTCGAGCTAGAAGCGGTGGCAAGGGCTTGTCCCTGTCACTCTTGAGCTGCCTCCTGGACTGTCGCCGTCCACCTGTGAGCACAAACCCTCAGGTGAGGCCCGGGCTCCCCACCCTTCTAGTACCATGTCCCAGGCCAGTAGGGACCCCACCCAGCACCCCCAACACCACAGGCCACCATTACCCGACACCTGGCACTTCAGTAACACTGACACTCACTCTGGCCCTCTGGCCGCTCCTCAAAGTCCTCGTCCTCATCCTCAGAGCCAATGGAATACTCGGACTGGTTGTCTGAAAGCTCATCCTGCCACTCTGTGGGTGGCAGAGGGGCATGGAGTAAGCAATGCCTACAGCAGTCACCCAGTCCCAGCACACACCCACCAGGGCCAGGTGAGTCCCCGAACCTCAGCCCAGGAATAATCAACACGGTGACACGGGCCACCAGGCACTTCCTGGGAGCTGTTTAATAGCGCCAACAACATGAGACACACAGAAGGAACTTGCCACGTGTGACAATGGCCACTACTGAGACACAGCCCCCACACACTACCACCCCTACTGCACCTATCTCCTTCGCCATCTGCCCAACTCTCCTTCTTCTGGAAGCCTCCCCTACCTGGCCCAGGGTGCCCTTGCCTATAGCCTCACCCCATCCCCGGGCACGTACCCTGGTCCTCCTGGGAGGCATCGTTGTAGTTGACCTGCTTCCTGATGCGCTTGCCCTTGCCCAGGTTGCGGGCCAGGTCCTCCTGTTGCTGCTCGTAGTGGTGCCGCAGCAGCTTCTCCCAGTAGTCAGGGTCCACGTTCTCCTCCTGCTTGATCACCTCCCGTTCCACCTCCTCCTGGGGACACCGGGGGCGTCAGGGTCACTGGGGCAGCCCAGCCCGGCAGCTCTGGCCCTGGGAAGCTTCCTGCCACTGCTGCCACATCTCACTGGCCTCTCAGGTTGCCTGAGGGAGCAAGCCTTCCTCTCCCAACTCCTTCAGAAACCTCTGAACTGTGCCAGCCCAGGGGATCAGCCCTGAACAAGGCCCAGCCCTGCCCTCAGGAGGCTCCTGTCTCGAAGGGGCACTCAGGGTCTGCGCACAGGAGCAGGAGCTGGGGGAAGTGTGGGGACCCCAGAAGGGGCAGAAGGAGCCCCTGTCAGAGAGTCAGGACTGGCAGGAGAAGACATGGCGGGTGGCAATGTACATCTACTCTGGGACAGGCCTGAGCCAGCCCACAAAGACGCAGCTTGAGGCAGGCCAAGCAGGGTATACAGGACTAGCTAGGTAGGTCCTGAAACTGGCCCCCACTAGGGTAGAGGTCACTGGCATTTCTGAAGCGTGGGGCCACAGGGAGGAGTGCGGGGCCATTTTGAGTGAGGGTGCCGCAAGGCATTTTGGGAACCTTACCACGCCATCTTCCTCGCGCACCACATACTGTGCCACCTTGAAGGAGCTCAGGTACTCATTCATGTTCTGTAGCTCTGTGTCATCCGTGGCATCCTGGTTCCGGTCCAGCAGCTTAGAGATGGCTGCATCGTCATAGTGGATCACACTGCTGTCCTCCACGTCCTTGTTGTCACCTGAGGGTGGGGGGGTGTGGTCCACCATGGAGACACAGACACAGAGTGCCCAGGTTCCACTCCCAACAGTGGTCCTTCCTGGTCCCTCAGGCTGGGCCTGAGGAACACAGAGCCCAGATGGGTCTCAACAGTGCATCCAGCCTGGATACCCGAGGGGGTGGTAGGGGCCCCTTTCCTTCCCAGGAGCAGCCCCTACCTGGTGGGGTGCTACCATGTTTCTTCTTCATGCCCGCGGCCAAGGTACCGCCCTTGGAGGACTGCACATCAGGGATGGGCGTGGCTGGCCTCTGGCCCTGGGACATCATGCCTACAGGACAGAAGAGTGTGCTGGCACTAGGGGTGGAGGGCAACAGGCAAACCTCCCACCCCGGCCCACTCAGGTGAACACAGAAGGGGACATGGGCAGGAACAGTGGCACCATGCAAGGCAGAGCAGCAGGGATCAGGGGAAACCGAGGGTGCCCGGGGACCCTAGCAGGACACCCCAGCCCCCACTGAACTCCCAGGGAGGCCCACCCTCCACATCATCCTTGAAGAGTTCCTCTGTGCCAAACTTGAGGATGTCGTCCAGCTCTTGCTTGGTCATGGAGCCTGACTTGGAGCCCAGGCCGGGCCGCACCACCAAGTGCGTCAGCATCATCTTGCGCTTAGCCACCTGCGTGATCCGCTCCTCCACTGAGGCCCGTGTCACAAAGCGGTAGATCATCACCTTCTTGTTCTGCCCAATGCGGTGGGCACGGCTGAATGCCTGGGGAAGACAACCAAGGGCTGTGGGCATAGGCTGGGCACCATGGGGCGGAAGGCCCGGCATGAGCTCGTGACCAAGGCGCACCTTGACTGCATGTGGCTGTGTTCCAACTGCCCTAACTGGTTGGCTGTGTGTGGGTCTGGTGGCCAAAGCAGGCTGGAGGGCAAAGGTGCCCAGGCAGGTGGAACACACCATAATGCAGGTGTGCTGGGTCTGCAGAAGGCTGAGTGGACTGCAGCCTCCCTGTGTGTAAGGGGCTAACAACTGCATGCCATGAGCTAGACACACATGACCAGAAGCAGCCCTGGACAATATGCCAGACATGGCACAAGGGCACCGGTGTGACCTTACAGCAGTACACTTGTGTGCATGACACATGAGTGTGCCCCAGCAGTGTGTCAGGTGTGTGCACGTCCCTGCCCTGGGGCAGAGTGGCCAAGGGACATCTGGTGCTGTCCCAGAGCCCCCAGCCCCTCCTTCTCAATCAGCCTACTGCCCCTCCTCCATCTCTTCTTCTCCCCTGCCTCCCACTCTGTGCTCCTCCTCCACCCCAGACCAGCCTCCCTCAATCCAGGTGTTGCCTCCTGCCTCCCGTGCAACCTTAGCCCAGAGGTGATGGACAGGTCAGGGTTAGCGGCCACAGATCGCTCTGCACCCAGACACCTCTTTTTCCCTCTCTGGGCCTTCCCTCTCTGTTTCCTCCTCCCAGTGCCCCACACAACAGGAAGAGCCCCAGCCGGGGTTATGAGGGGGCGCTGAGGGAAAGCAGCTGACCTGAATGTCATTGTGTGGGTTCCAGTCCGAGTCATAAATGATGACCGTGTCTGCTGTGGCCAGGTTGATGCCCAGGCCACCCGCCCGGGTAGAGAGAAGGAAGCAGAACTGCTGGGCCCCAGGGGCTGAGGAGAGAGGTCAGCAGGTGGGGTGGGGGTGGGGGCTGGAGGGTGACACAGAAGCATGGGAGAGGAGATGGCAGAGTGGGGACTGCAGTGACAGGTCCCTGACAGAGGACAGTTACACAAGCCCAGCAGACTGGGGGCCACCCCCACACTCAGGGAGGCCAGGAGCCTACATGAGCCTGTGCAGCCCCCAAAGGTGCCCTGAGCCTTGGACCAGTGGGAGGAAGCCTCACTCCACCCCATGCCGCTGTCACTGGGGTGTATCTGGTGTCCACCAGACCTCAGGACCATCTTCATTTGGTGATGATGGTGACATTTTCCTTCCCCGCCTGCTTTCCTTTTGCCCACTTCTAGTTCTGTTCAAAGCAGGGCTATTTTCTGGGCCTCCCAGAACCCCAGTCGAGCACAGAGGACCCTTGGGGTGAGTCCTTTTAGTATTTAAAACTAAGGGACACTGCTATACCCTGAGACTGGTCGGCTTCCCTCAGCCGCTTATAGAGCAGCTCAGAGACTTTCAGGTGGGTCCCCATGAGAACCTTCAGACAGTGAGATACCATTAAATCTGTCGATCGCCTCCTGCCGGAGACCCCCAGTGATGCCACCATCAATCCGCTCATACTTGTAGCCCTCATACTCCAGAAAGTCCTCCAGAAGGTCCAGCATCTTGGTCATCTGCCGAGGAGAGGGATGTGTGAGGGATGCCACGGGGCCAGGAGCCCAATGGGACATGAACAGAGACCCCATTTCAGATTGGAAAGGAGAGAGTAGCCCACTAAGTGGAAAGATCAGTGGAACCCAGGCAAGGCTGAAGCAGGACCTGGTGGAGTCTCCATTCTCACATGGACAGCCAATCCACCTCACAGCTCCTAAGCCTCTGAAACTGAGTCCCTGCTCCTTACCTGCACTCTAGACCTCCCCTGTAGCCTTCCCCAACCATCTGAGTTTCTTGGAATACATACCCTTTTACTGCCCAGAGAACTCAAACATCAGCTCCTCTGTGAGCTCTCCCTGTCGCCATCCCCCAGGAGAAGAGAAAAGTTGTCCCTTCTGAGCTCCCATAACCATGCCTATTATCACTGGTCTTGGAGTAGTTCAACTGGGTATAAAACTGTCCTCTGCTGGCTCCCTCAGTGCATGGAGACACTGCCATGGTCTCCACCACTTGTCACAAGAAGCCTGAGGATTGTCTGGTCCTCTTTCCTGTGTAGGTTCCAAATCTAAAGTGCTTCACTGCCCCTACCAGGTGCCTAGAGGTTGGTGTATCAATATTGACCTCGCTTGGTGCTTCATAACACACTTCAGATCTGAGACCTCAAGTCTTTTTCCAAAAACCTGTATTGCACAATCTGTTTTTCTCCTGAAACTCCTATCAGATTTTTTTTTTTTTTTTGAGACAGGGTCTCGCTTTGTAGTTCAGGCTGGCCCTGAGCTCAGCCTCAAACTCACATCATAGCAATCCTCCTGCCTCCTGAGTGCTGGGATTACAGGCATGAGCCACCACACCCGGCACAGTGGTATGTGGTATTAACTGCTGCTGGGTGTGAGTCTCCACACCCAGTATTGTATGTGGTTGCCAGGATCGAACCCAGGCCCTTGTGCTTGCAAGACAGGCGTCGGAACCACTGAGCTAACTCCCCGGCCCTATCAGATTATTCTTGGAGCTTCCAAGACACCTTCCATACTCTGACTTTTCTTTTCCTGTACTGGGGATGAAACTCAGGACTTTACACTTACATGCAGGTGCTATGGTGCTGAGTTAAATCCCCAGCCACCATGCTTTGATTTTCTCTTTGTCCTTCTACATTGCATCCTTCGAAATTTCTCAGCACTGTGTTCTGATTCCCCAATGTCTTCTTTTTTTGGGGGGCGGGGGTGGTTTCAAGACAGGTCTCGCTTTGTGGTTCAGGCTGGCCCTGAGCTCAACTCAGCCTCCAACTCACATCACAGCAATCCTCCTGCCTCTGCCTCCCCAGTGCTGGGATTACAGGCATGAGCCACCACACCCGTCACTGTGGAATGTGGTACTGGTTGCTGCTGGGTGTGAGTCTCCACACCCAGTATGGTATGTGATTACCGGGATTGAACTCGGGTCCTTGCACTTGCAAGACAGGCGCCAGAACCACTGAGCTAACTCCCCAGCCCGCCCCAATGTCTTCTTAATGGTGTTGAGAGTTTATCCACTGGTGAAGCATTTCTATCTCACTGACTAAATGCAGACTTATCTGCTCTTTCTTTACTTCCTACTTCTTTGTGATTTTTTTTTTTTTTTTTTTTTGTAGTACCAGGGTCGACCTCAGGACCTTGTGCTTCCAAAGTAGGCACGGTACCCCTTGAACTAAAGCGCCTAGCCATTGCCTAGTTTCTTCTTTGTTCATGGGTGTTTTCCATGAGGACCCTTATTTCTTAGGACTCTAAGCATGTCTATTTAGTCTGTCATGCTGTAGTTTTCACTTGGATTCAAGTTATTGTTTTATAGGATGTTTTAGTATCCAGTCTGGGGACAGGCTGGGCAGTTGGTTTGTCAGCCCACTCTGAACAGGAGAGCTCTACCGCATGCCCTCTGCACACATCTAGCCCTTGTGCAGTTCCTTCATGGGCTCTCCAGGTCTCTGCCCAGACTCGTGTCTCACACTGGCAGTGGTGCTGAGAGGTTGTGCATCTGTCTCACAGCCACTTACTGTCATGGGCCTGCTCTGCTTTCCTGGGACCCTGCCCCCACCACCCACCCAAGGTGCATCAGGGGCTACACTCCCAGGGGCCATTTCCCCTTGGCTTTTGTGCACAGAGGCTCTGAGTTCCAGATTCTGGCTTCAAGAATGTAGATGGCTCTGACCCAGGAGAGCATTTCAGCTCCCAGTCAGGTGAGTGGCTGTGTCCTGGGCTGAGAAGCCTGAGAGGGTGATGCATCTTCTGGACCCCGATGTGTGACAGATGCAGACAAATGAATGGAGGAAGAAATGGCCAAATCAGAGACCAGACAGCCGAGCCCCTGACAGTGCAGAAGGCTGTGTCAACCAGGGGAGGGGGACGTGGCCTTGACACCCAGCCCCCAGGATGGCCCTGGGACCAGAGGCAGCAGGCAAGGCTGGGCCCTTGGCTCCAGAGTGGGATGCTGTGGCCCACCTGGGAGAAGATGAGCACGCGATGCCCTTCATCTCGCAGCTTCTTCAGCATCTTCTGCAGCAGCATGAGTTTCCCAGAGGACTTGACGAGGGAGCTGCCATCGTAGGAGCCATTGGGCAGGACGGGGGCCTCCTGAGGACCAGAAGAGAGGGGGGTTGGGGTTCTCTGGCTGGGCAACAAAAAGCTACAGGGGTGGGCAGGCCTGGCCAGGGTCAATGGCCTAGGGAAAGCTGTGGGTCACATGGGCTGTGGCTTCCCAGGCAGGCACATACCACCATGCCATACCTGCCCTGGGACTTAATGAGGCCAAGCTGGCCTTGTGCCCCCCACAGTCACCAGAGGGTCCATCAGGGCCAACCCTCTGAACCCAGCCAGGTAACTCCCATACTGGAAGGCTAAATTCCAGTGAAATCAGTGCCACACCAGTGCCAGAAGGATCCAGGGTGCCCTGAGCCTGTACCTCGGCTCCCTCTTCTGGCTCTGGTGCTGGCAGAGGAGCTAAACTGTTAGAGGCTTAAGTTAGAACCCAGATGGCAATGACACTGGTGGTGGCGATGACCAGTGGGCCCTGAGAAGTCAGGCCCTGAGCTTTTTATAAGGACTCTGCCCCTGGACAGATGGCTGCGAGGATCCCAGCACAGCAGCCAGAGGATACCCCACAGTGGCTCCGGAATCTGCCCTGGAGGCCACAGAGAACCTACCACAGCAGCCACAGGGAAGAGGTAGGGGTGGTTGCAGCACTTCTTTAGGTCCATCATGATGTTGAGCAGCGACACCTGGTTCCCGCCGCCCTTGGAGTTCAGCGCCTCAAAGTTCCGAGTGAGGATAAACTTGTAATACTTCCTACAGGGGTATGGGGGTGTCAGGCTGGGTCAACTGAGGCAGCGGAGGAGGCAGCCTGGGGACAGAAAGCCACTGCCCAGCGGGCGGCCTCACCACTCACTTCTGCATCTGGCTGAGCTCCACGCGCACGATGAGCTCGGTCTTGGCCGGCATGTTCTTGAACACATCCGCCTTGAGGCGCCGCAGCATGTGCGGCCCCAGCAGGTCGTGCAGCTTCTTGATCTGGTCTTCCTTGGAGATGTCTGCAAACTCCTCCAGGAAGCCCTCCAGATTGCTGCAATGAAGAGCAGGCTAAGAGCCAAGGCAGAGGCCAAGGCACAGGCCAGAGCCCTCTGCAGAGGCAGCAGGATCAGAGTGGAGAAGACCTGGCGAGGGGGTGGGGACTT
Organism: Petromus typicus; assembly: GCA_004026965.1. NCBI lineage: Eukaryota > Metazoa > Chordata > Mammalia > Rodentia > Petromuridae > Petromus > Petromus typicus. The sequence goes on along the minus strand of PVIR01004251.1, from coordinate 56,693 downwards.
GCTCTGAGTCTCCTTCTAAGCCTGGGACACCCCACACAGTACAGCCCCCTCTGTGCCGTCCTCCAAGCCATCCAGGACAAGAGCTTTCCAGGGCCACTAGCAGATTACAGATGGGGAACTGAGGCCAGAGCCACAGCCTGTGCTCTAGATCTGAAATTGGCAGTCTTGGCTTGAAACTACCATTCTGGGCACAAAAACGGGGTAGGAGCGAGGCCCTAGTCCACGCTCCATCCACGCCCTAGCTCCATCCACCCATGGAAGATAAGGTGTCAGAGTCATCGAGGCCACCACCCTGTCTGATCAGGGCCCTGCCCAGCCGCCCCTCCCACCAGGCCAGGGCACACACTTGAACCTCTCCGGGGTCAGGAAGTTGAGCAGATGGAAGAGCTCCTCCAGGTTGTTCTGAAGAGGGGTCCCCGTGAGCAGCAGCTTGTAATCAATCTTGTAGCTATTGAGGACCCTGAAGAACTTTGGGGAGAAGGAGGCCAGTCAGGGGGAGCAGGGGGACCCCAATCCAGAGCAGTCCAAGCCCCACAGCCACTGCCAGCCACCTTGGACTGATTGTTCTTCAGCCGGTGGGCCTCATCCACCACAAGGCAGGCCCACTCGATGGAACCCAGGATGGCCTGGTCGATGGTGATGAGCTCATAGGAGGTGAGCAGGACATGGAATTTGATCTGCACTTCTTTCTGGAAGGAAAGAGAAGGGATGGAGGGTGCAGCTGGGGACAGAAGGGAGGCAGAGCCAGGGGGACGGGTAGAGCTGGTATGGTGGTACACACCGTGATCCCAGCTCTTAGGAAGCTGGAGCAGGAGAATGAGTTCGAGGCCAGCCTGGGCTGCATAGAGACCCCGTCTCAAAACACAAAAAAATTAAATAAAATTTTAAAAAGGAAGTGTGGACAGAAACCTCACAGACTCAAAACAACCCCAGAAGGAATGGAGAGGACACTGACCGTTAGGCAGAGGGGCCAGCTGAAGCCCAGAGCAGGGTCCCTAGGAGGAGTAGTGTTGCTAACAAGGAAAAATAAACAGCCTTCTGTACGTACAGGTTCCCCACCCACAGACTCAAGTGGCCTCAGATGGAAAACATTTGAAAAAAAAATGCACCCATAGTAAAAATGTGCAGGCTTGTCAGCTAGAGATGACCAAGTATATGGGAGGTCAGGCATAGGTCACATCCACACCCTACACCTTCACATAAAAGAGCTTGAGGAAGGTTTCTGGGTCACCCAGTGTCCTGGAACTGCCTCCCAGTGCCCAGGCAGCTGCTCTGTGGTAATTTGGAGCCCACGAGGTCTCTGCTCTCCTCCTTGGACCACGTCTTTAAAGCCCATGGGCGTTGGGCTGCAAAACTCTCTGGGATCTTAATTTTTTTTTGTTTTGTTTTGTTTTACTGATTCGAAATTCTAAAGCATTCCAGTGTCAACTCTGGGTTTTGGGGTTTGGGGGGTTATTTTTGTTTTTACTTTTTTTCTTTGTAGAGAGAATCTCACTTTCTAGTTCAGGCTGGCCTTGAACTCACAGTGATACTCCTGCTTCAACCTCCTGAGTGCTGGGATTACAGGTGTGCGCCACCACATCTGACTCTTCCAATCTATGTTTTGCAGGAAAAGTCCTGTGGCACAGTGATGTGCACACTCCTTGAGGTCCTGTGACCCTGGGGCAGTTCTTTTCTTTTCTTTTTTTTTTTTTAGACAGGGTCGCACTTTGTAATTCAGGCTGGCTCTGAGCTCAGCCTCAAACTCACATCACAGCAATCCTCCTGCCTCTGCCTCCTGAGTGCTGGGATTACAGGCGTGAGCCACCACGCCTGGCACCCTGGGGCAGTTCTAAGCCTCCCGCCCCCACTCCTGCCCAGTCACCACTGTCGCACTCTGCCTCAACCCAGGGAGCAGGTGGGGAAGGATCAGGTCTACACTCTATGACCCATCTGCAGGCAGGATCTAGGTGCCTGAGGGCGAGGCTCATAGGATGCAACATTAAATAGCTACAACTGACATATCTGGTAAAGGGGAAAAAAAGCACTGGGTGTGATGGTACATACCTGCCATCCCAGCACCCCAGGAAGCTAAGGCAGACAACCTCAAATTTAAACTCAGCGGAGCAACTTAGTGACTTAGTAAGACCCTGCTTTGAAATTTTTATAAAAGGTTGGGAATGTAGCTCAGAGTAAAGGCCCTGAGCTCAATCATTAGTAATGCAAAAAAAGAAAAAGAAAGAAAAAAGCAAAGCTTCCATCTGTGACACGCTGTTACAGCTGATACACTAACTCTCCGAGCAGCAAGGCCCCCCTGCAGAATGTGGGCTCCTGGGGCCCCACAGGCAGACCTGGTGCCACCAGGGCAGGGCCTGTCACCTTCATGCGGAACACCTTCTTCCCACTCCGAATGGCGCCGTCCTCAAAGGAGAACTCGTTCTCGCGGACCACAGAGCGGCTCTCCTTGTCCCCCGTGTAGGTGACCACATAGAAGTCGGGTGCCCACATCTCAAACTCGCGCTCCCAGTTGATGATGGTAGACAGGGGTGCGCTGACTAGGTAGGGCCCCTTGGAGTGGCCCTGCAGAGAGACAGCGGTGAGGCTCCTTCCCAAGCGGCGCCAGCCCTCCTGCAGCATCCCAGCACCCACCTCCTTGTACAGGGAGTAGAGGAACACAATGGTCTGCACCGTCTTGCCCAAACCCATCTCGTCAGCCAGGATGGTGTCGGTGCCCTGTGCCCAGGAGAAGCGCAGCCAGTTGAGCCCCTCGAGCTGGTATGGGTGCAGTGTGCCGCCTGTGGCATCAATGTACCATGGCTGCTTGTCAAACTTGACGGTGGGCTATGGGAAGAAAAGGACCAGACCCTCGAGGGCTGGCCACTGAGCTGCCCTCTGGCCTCTGCACATGCAGTTCCTCCTGCCCCACCTTCCTGACTCCTCTGAAGATCCCGGCTAGACTCTGACCTCTTCCCAGCAGGGAGTCCCCTCACTAATGACTTTCTGCTTTTGAGCCCAGCATGTCATGACCACATTGGCCCTGGTCCCCGCTTCCTTCAACCCCCAAATGGCACCTGGACATGGGCCACTGATCCAACATCGTTGGATCAACAACAAGATGAACGTGTGTTCAGGTCCAGGCCTGGTGCTGAATGAACTGGGCCCACTCTCCTTCCCTAGCTGCTGACCCCATCCCTGTGTCCCCACCAGGAGTCCCCAGGAGATGCTGCACCTCTTGAAACAGGGCCCAGGGCAATTTAACCCTATTTAACTTCATGTCCCCTGTGCCAGGCCCTGGCAAACACCCCAGAGAGCTGTGCCAATCGAATTCCCAGCACTCCTTACACACAGGACTAGGGTAATTAGCAGGCCAGCTGTCGGCCATGCCACAGTCTTCCCACTGGCCTGTCCCACATGGCTGCAACTCTGGCACACAGCCAGGAGGGTGTGAGGACAACCTCTCTCTCTGTGCCAGGCCAGTGGGGCCCTGGCAACCCACTCACATCCACGATGGGCGTGTCCGGCGGCTTCTCCTGTTTGTCGTCCTTCAGCTTCTTGCCCTTCTTAACAAGCCGCTTGGGCAGCCGGGCATCCTCCCCCAGCATCAGCTCCCTGGGGAAAGGCATGACACACGATGAGCAAAGCTGGGGCCGGGAGGGGCCCCCCGGTCAGAGAGAGCCTGGCGGTTGGGTGAAACAGCCCACCTGTGGCCCCAGTAGGCCTGCTTCAGGTTGTCGTAATAGGGGATGTCGATGTCATCGATCTCCCAGGTGCACTGGTCGTAGGGCAGGTCTTTCCACTTGATCAGATAGTGCACGTCCCCTTTCTTGTCAAAGCTGCAACACAAAAAACTGATGGTGGGGACAAGTGGGAGATGGGGCAGGTCGGGGCTGAGGCAGGGCCCTGGCAGGACATAGAGCATCCAGCGCCATCTTCTGGCACCTTGGGCCAGGCTCTGGAGGGCAATGGCTCCAGAGAAGTGCAGGAGGCCCTGCCTGAGGCCACGCAACTCTGAGGGGGAAGCAAGAGTCCACTGTAAGTGAGAAGGGGACAGAGACACAAGATGAGAAAGGCGCCAAAAGCCTCTAGAAGGCTCCAGCGTCCTCTGTCCTTTCCAGCTTCGCTACAGGGGACAGCTCCCCTCAAGTTAGGGGTCCGGAGGCAGAAACTCTCCCCACTGCCCCTGGACTTTGTCTTCTTTTTAGTTGTGTTTGTTTGATTTGGTTTTTAATTTCAGACGAGGTCCAATTCCAGTGTCTGCTGGGAAAGCGCAAGATCCTGAATTTGATCCCCAGTACCACATACCACAATACCGGGTATGGTCACTCACACCTATAATCCCAGCCCTCAGAAGGCAGAGGCAGGAGGATTGCTACAAGTTCATGGCTGGCCTTGGCTACATAGTGAGTTCAGGGCCAGTGTGAACTACAAAGCAAGATCCTGTCTCAAAAAGCTAAAAAAATAAAAAAATTTAAAAATCCAAAGGATAAAGGATCCATCCCTGGGGAGGGCCTATCTCTGCAGAGCAAGTAAAGAAGCAATTCCTGCAGAGGTGGTGGTCATTTCCAAATTCCCCCAGGACACAGGTACCTAGAGACCAAGCCCAGCAGCACACAGTTGGCTCCGGCTACTGCAGGGGTGGAGGAGGACATTCTCAGGGCCTCGCACATACCCTAAGTGGGTCAAGACACCAAGCCTGGGAGTATGGCAGGGTGGGAGAGCCATGGCACCCCTAAGTGGCAGTTGACAAGGCAAACAGATGGGGTGCAGGGGCTACAGCCACCCTGGGTACCATTAGGAGCAAGACCAATCCTCATGGATTGATCCACCATGAAAACCCGTGAAATTTTTTTCAGTAAATAAATTGGTTGTTATTGCAGACTCTAAGAAATAAATCTGGGGGCCGGGATTAGTTAGTTAGTTAGTTAGCTCGGTTAGTTAGTTAGTTAGTTAGCTCGGTGGTTCCCGCACCTGTCTTGCAAGTGCAAGGACCCGGTTCGATCCCCGGTACCACATAACAATACTGGGCGTGGAGACTCAGGCCCAGCAGCAATCAGCACCACATACCACAGTGCCGGGCGTGGTGGCTCACGCCTGTAATCCCAGCACTCGGGAGGCAGAGGCAGGAGGATTGCTGTGATGTGAGTTGGAGGCTGAGACCAGGGCCAGCCTGAACTACAAAGCAAGATCCTGTCTCAAAAAAAAAACCTAAAAAAAAAAAAAAAGAAAGAAAGAAATCCAGGAAGGGCACCAAAAGCCACTGTATGTGCTTTGAGTGTACAAATTAATATAGTCAAAAAACCAGGTCAGTGTCACACAGGGCTCAGGCTCTCAGGACCGGCCCTTGGCCAGGGCTGTCCTCAGGGAGGGCTGGGCAGGGAACAGAGAGGTATTCTCAAGTGGTGCAGCCCCTTGCCACCACTGGCCACACTGGCAAACCCTTGGCAAACTCATAGGAACTAGCCCCAGAGACCAGAAGACTAGAAGCCTGAGCAGGAATCAGAGTACAAGGCCTGGATCCTAACTGTGACCCAGAGGCTGCCCGGCAGGGCCCTGAAGCTCAGGACCCTCGCCGTGGGAGCCACCAGCCCCTCCAAGGTGAAGCTGAGGTCGCAAGGGAGGTGTGCAGAGCCCCTGCTGCCACTCCACAGCAGGCATGCTGGGGCCACCCAAGAGCCACCGCCTTTCCCCAAGCTCCTGAGCTCAAGAATCAGTGACTATCTTCCTGGGCCACTCCTTGTGCAGCCACCCACAGCCTCTGTTGGCTCGATTACCTGGGGACTTTCCAAAGTGCTCAGCTGAGAGTTGTCAAGGGGGTGCTAGGGGTTGGAACAGCAGCTCAGGAAGTAGGGCCCGTCCTCAGAAAGTGGCAGGTTCAAATCCCAACTCCCCCACCATGGCTGTGTGACTCTGAGCAAGCAACTCAGCCTTGCTGTGCCTGTTCTTGCCTCCCTGGGTGGCTGGCGCTCAGGAGTAGCAGCCAGTGTCATAAACACAGGGAGGTGCATATCGGCACACCTCGAGCCCTTGATGGGCCTCATGACCTCCTCCAGGCACCGCACGATAATTCCGCAGGAGCTGGAAAGCACAGGATCCCCCGACCGAGGCTCCCAGGCTAGCACTGCATGCACACCTGTGGTTCAGGACACGGTGGATCATCATCCACTCAGGCTTGATGCCATAGCGGTAGAAGCGCTCCTCCATCTTGGCATAGAGAGGGTCCTTGTTCTTCCTCTTCTCACTCTTGCCATCCTCATCACCAGAGCCGTAGTCGAAGGGCGGAGGCTCATCCATGTCGTTCTTTCTTTGGTAGTTGCGGTACATCACCGTGTGGTACAGCTCCAGCTGCTCGTGGGGGGCACAGGAGGTCAGGAAGATGTGCTGTGCTCTGTGTGCCCCGGCCCAGCTCCCAGTCCAGTGGTGCCCAGGAGCCTGGGCAGCATGGAGATAAGCACAGTCTCACCTGCCCAGGTGCCTCACCTGCAGCTCCTTCACCCAGGAGCAGTGCCAGTAGGAGAGCCCAGCCCACTTGACGAAGAACTCCCGCTCTGGGATGCCCTCCAAGGGCTTGGGTGGAGGCATGCCCGGCTCCACATCGGGTCCCGGCAGCCCAACCATGAAGGGTGCTGGGGGCTCCGTCCACCTCCAGTGTAGAATCCGCTGGACTTTGCCCTTTAGTGGGGGACACTGTGGACAGAAGAGGGTCCCCAAGTTCAGACTTAACTGCCAGACTCCTCCCTGAGGCTCCCATGACAGCAGGCTGTTGTTCCACAGGCTCCCTCCAAAAATATACGGTCCCCAGGTCAGTGCCATGGTGACCCACAGTCTCCTTCCATCCTCAGGAACACTGCAGGACATGGCAGCCTGGGGACTCCACACTGGGCAGTGAGCTTCCTGAGCACATGCCAACCCGGGCCAGGCTGGGCAAGGCTGCCATAGACACAGGATGGATGCAAGGGCCTGCAGAGCCAGAGGCAGAGCAAGAGACTCCCCCACTGCCCCATGTCCTGCTCAGACCTCCTGAGAGCATGTCACACTCGGAATCACCTTGGGGCACGGAGCTCATGAGGACTGCAACCCCAGCTATCTCTGCCACCTCTGGGCAGGGCTGCACCCAGGCACCACACAGGTCTCCAGCAGTCCAGAAGCACACTCAGGGACCAAGCTGCCGGGGCTCTGGGTACAGCTGGGTGCCACAGAAGCACCACTGGCACACTGGACATGCAGCCCTGGCCCCCAGAGGAGGCAGTGCTGGGCTCAGGCTGAACGTGCTGAGGATGGCAGGTCCCAGCTCTGACCAGTCTGCACTGCACCTTGGCATGGCCGCCTGAGCTGTTTTCCAGTCACCCTTCCCAGTTCTGCTGGGTGTCTGGTCACACACAGGCCCTCGAAGGCTAGGAATTCATCCTGCAGCCCCAGACAGACCTGGTGTTGCCTCAGTGAGAGCTGAGGCCAAGAAGAGAGCAGAAAGTGCCTCTGTGCTGGCTCTGGAGGACAGGTCGGGCCGGGAGGCACAAAGCTCCTGCCTCCCCATCCCAGGGCAGCCCTGCAGGAAAGCTAAGGAGGTGCACTTGTCCAGGGGCCCCTGACCCTACACAGACACGGACATGTGCACATGTGCACACAAGGACAAACACACACACACAAGCCCACCGCAGCACAACCCCACAGGATAGGCAGGGGACAAGAAGGAGTAGGGGGGCTTCACAAGCCCACAGTGACTGGGAGCAAGGAACGGGGTGTCCTTGCACAAGCTGAGGTTCCAGCGCCTGCAGCCTTCTACCCTCTCCAGAACCCAGCTTGGGGCAGCGGCCAGGTCACGTGCAGCGCTAGAGCTCTGGGATGCAGAGGGCAGTCCTGTCACTGTGTGGCCCTAAGCCTCAAAGTTCTCATCTGAAAACAGGAATAACAAAAAAGCTTGGTACCAGCATGGAACGCAGCGCACGCAAAGCCCTTAGTACAGAGCACGTGCTCAGTAAACAGCTTCTGGGATGTCAGTCCAAGCTCAACGCCAAAGGAAAGCGGCGCCGGCGGGCGGGGAGGGGCGTGGGGGTGGATGGTGGGCGGGGCATTCGGGGCGGGGCGGGGTAACACTCACAGTACAGCGCGGGCAGAGCCATTCACCGTTTGGAATCTCCGGCAGCGGCGGGTTGAGGCAGTGCAGATGGTAGGAGGACGGGCAGGCATCGCAGCAGAGCAGCTCGCCGCCGTCCTTGCACACGCGGCAAAACTCCATGTGGTCGTCCTCCTCCTCCTCACAGCCGCCCTCCTCCTCCTCCTCGTCGTCGTCCTTGGGCTCCCACTGGATGCCTTCCTTCTCCTGGGGGTCCAGGTGGAGTCACTCGGTGGTCCCGGCTCCTCCTCCCGCCCCTGCCGCCCGCCCACCCAGACGTACACAGTGTGGGCAGCTCCACTTGCCCTCGGGGGCCTTCTCCAGCTCAGGGTCCAAGCACACCAGGTGGTAGGCCCTTGGGCAAGTGTCGCACAGGATGATCTCCCCCCCCTGCTGGCACACCTCGCAGTAATCCTGATGGTCAGTCTCATAACCATCACCATCATCAACTGTGAGGGAAGAGGCAGGAATGGAGAGCCGGGTCCCTACTGGCAGTGCACAACCACCTCCACCCCAGACAATCATAGTAGGTGCTTACAGATGTTAGCTGGTGGGTGGGTGGCTGGAGGGAAAAGCAGGGGAGTATAGATGGCAAGACAGGTGCATCGATGGATACGGAGATGGATAGGCGGGTGAGTAGACAGGTGAGTGGATGAGTAGATGGAGGGAGGAATAGGTAGTGAGTGGATGAGTAGGCAAGTAGGTGGATGGATGAGTGGATGAAGGGAGGGACAGGTATGAGTTGGTTGGGTGGCAGACAGGTGGATGTATGGGTGGGTGGGTGCATGAGTGTGTAAGTGGATGGGAGGATGGATAGATAGGTGGGTGGAAGGATGGGTGGATGGATGGATGGAAAGTAGCTTGATGGGTGATTAAATACACAAGTGTGTGGATGGACAGGTGGGTAGATAGGTGTGTGGATGGAGGGGTAAATAGGTGGATGGATGGAGGGATGGATGGTTGGGTTTGGGTGGCTAGAAAGCTAGGTGGATGGATGGAGAGGTGGGTGGGTGTACAAATGTACAGGTAGATGGACAGGAATACATGAGTGAATGGATGGGTGGACAGGTGGATGGATGGACCTAAGGGCTGAATAAATGTTGGAGAATAGCTAAGATAGTCAAAAAGTGAAGAGATGGACGGAAGATAGATAAAAGGAGACAGGGGAGTGGATAAGCGGACAGAAAAAACAGATACATGTAGATAAATGCATGGTTAGAAGAATAAAAGGCAGAGAGGAAAGGGAGAGAAAGAAGGCAGGAGAGCGAAGGACAGCAATGTGGAAGGGGGGACAGATGGGTGTTGGATAGGCTGCGGAGAGGGGTGGGGAACTGAATGGGGGATGGAGGGTGATTTTTAAGTGCTTCCTTCTCTCTCCCCACCCTGCCCCGGGGAGGCTCACATCCCAAGCTCCTCTCTCTTCCTCACAGACAGGACACCCCTCCCTGACAGTACAGATGGGGGCCGCTCAGGACACACTGGACAACTGCCTGGCCAAGACCCATGCAGTCAAGGCGTAGGGGGCCCTCCCTGTCCCCAGGGAGGCTCTGGGCCTCCTCCAACGCAAAGGCCCAAGAGCCTCCGGCATGAAGCCTACTCCTCTTCTTCTTGCGCCTCCTCTTGCTCTTCTTGCCCAGAGCTGTGGAGCACTCAGAGCGCACGGAGGCGCTGTGGATGCTGGCGCTGTCCAAGTCTGACTCCTCCCGCTCGTCCTCCTCACTCTGCAGGGAAGGGGAGGAGTCTGTGAGGTGAGCTGGGAGCTGGGGCTCATCCCTGGACTTTGCTGGCCTCAGCACAGAGGAGGCTCTGGGACAGAACCCCCAAAGTTCACCTCATCCCCACCTAGGGAGAAACTTCACACCCTCCCAACCCCGGCTCTCCTGCCCTTGGATGCTTCCAGATCCCACCTGCCAAACTCCTACACACCCTTCAGGAAGCATAGCCAAGATCACCCCTTAACTGGGCCCACAGGACATCACTGGCCCCTCCCAGAGGCCATGCCTGCTCAGCACAGGGTCTTGCACACAGTAGGTGTTCATCAGTTAGTGGCCCTGAGCTGCTAGGCTCCCCCTCTGGAGCAGCCTAATCACTGTCAGGCCCCTGAGGACCCTGAAGGGCCCACGGACACTCCCACCTTCCACTACACAGAGCCGCAGCTATGGGCTAGACAGAGACCCAGCCAGAGTCCAAGCTGAGGGTCCTTTGGAAGGATGAAATCTAAGCCCTAGCCAGGCCCTCAGGGGAAGAGGCCAGCAGGCCATGGATAAAACGGAGAGGACCTGCCCCGGCGGGCCCAGGAGAGCAAGCTTCTTTGGTCATCTGGCACATGCGCATGCTCACAGGCACATGTGTACAGCAGTGTGCACACACATGCACACACTCTCACCGAGGAGCCCTTTTTCCTCTTGTTGCTGATCCCCCCGAAGCGGAACTTGAGCCCGGACACCTTCTTCCCCTTCCCCTTCTTCTTCCCATCTTTGGAGCCTTTGATCTTCTTCCTCACTCCGGGCCCTGGGAACCAAGGATCTCCATGACTGCCACCGCCATGGTCCTTCCCCAAGCCCTCACAGTACCCCAGTAAGGAGTGATGGCCTGGCAGGGGCCCGAGAGGTGATATCCTTCGAAAAAGGCAGAGACCAACCTGGCCCGGGTCTGCTTGCCCTGGCTACCAGCAATGCTGCCTGTATTAGGAATAGCTCTCGCTGTCCCCATCTCCCACCTTCATGCCAGCAGGTCCAGAGCGCACAATGCCCACCTGTGGTCCATGCCTCTCCCTGGAAAGCCAGCCAGCCTCCCTGGGCTGAGGCTGTCTGGGCACCATCTGTGGGCACCACCCACCGCCACCCCAGACTGCCAAGTAGCCAGGAGAGGCTGGCTGCAGGGCAGTCGGCCACAGAGAGGAATGACACCCCACCCAGCAGCCGATCCCAATGCTGCCAAGATGAGCAGGGAGGAGGGGCCTAGACTCAGGATCCAACCATGCACAGGTGGCCTTGCCCCAGGCCTCCTTCTGGCCACACACCACACAGGGACATGGGACTGAGAGCCCAGCTGTGCCTTCGGTGGCGCCACAGAAAATCTATTTCAATTTTTCAAGCTCGAAATAGGCAGCTCAGGGAATCGATGGCACGGTGGCCTGAGCCCAAGAGGAAATGAGAGAGTAAGGGAGCTGCTGGGCGGGGGATGGGCCAGGGCCTTTCTGAGACCCAACGACCAGGATGATGCAGGCCAGGGTACAGGGCTCTGGCTCACAACAATTGCCCACTAGGTCCCTGAGCCCTGGCAAAAAAAGTGCCAGTGATACTGGATTGTCCCAGAAACCAAAGTGCCTTAGGGCTGAAACACAAGAGCACAGCTTCACTCACTGTCTCATCACAACCCAGATCAGTACCCAGAAAGACTGGACCACAGTGACACCACCAGACACAACCCTGGAAGATCGATGTCCCCACAACTCCCCAGACTCCTCCTCTCCCCCATGCACACACACACATCAGCACCCAGTGACCTGGATCCCCTTTCCAGCCCCCTTGCAAAGTGGCTCTGACCCTGCCCACTCTCTATCCTAAACACCTTTGGGTACAGCCCCCAGAGCCAGAGGGCAGGGACTTGATCTGCAGGCTGCCCCTCAGGCTCAGAGTATATATAGCAAACCAGAAGGGGCCAACAGGCTCACCTTAGGCTACCTCCAACTTAACACCCCGGGCTGGGACAGCTGTCCCTGCAAGCCTCCCCGCCCCTGCTGCCCTCTGTACCCAAGGGCAGCTGGCCTGCTGGACTGCAAGGTCCATAACATGCCAGAACTCTGCCCACATCATCTCTAGTTGTCTGTTTTTTGAGACAGGGTCTCACTATGTAGTTCAGACTGGCCTTGAACTCATTATGTAACCCAAGTTGGCCTCCAAGTTCTTCTATCCTCCTGCCTCAGCCTCCCAAGTGCTGGGTTCACAGGTGTGTACCACCACACCTGGCTACATTAACTCTACTACTGCACCCTTCTCCAAAGCAGAGAGAGCCAAACCACAATGCCAGTGCTGCAGCACTGCTAAGAAAGGGCACACAGGCCTGGGCTTCTGATGTGCAATACCCAGGTGCCCCTGGCTAACCATCTATCTGCACCTGCTCCCATCGTAGGTGAGGGGCTCGGTGCCAGTCACCCACAGCCTTACCTTTGCCCTCTTTGGTCTTGGCCTTGCGGATAGGCACAGGCTGAGGCATCTGCTGAGGACTAATGGCCAGCGGAGGGGCGATGGTGACGGTCTCTACAGCTGCAGCCACAGCTGCCGCCGCCGCCACTGCAGAGCTGCCCTTGAAGGGGTTGTTGGCACTGAATTCTCGCCACTTAGCCCCCAAGACAGTCATCATCTTGGACATGGGGATCTTCGGGTTCTTCTTGGCAATGAGCGGCCTGGCAGGGAGAGGTGAATGGTGAGGGCAATGCCCATCCCTTCCCCCACTCCTATAGTGAGTGGCACCAGCCCCAGGTCCCAGTTAGAGAAAGTGGAGGCCACAGTGCACTCCAAATACTCCCAACTCCCTCTACATAGGTACGATATTCTTTTTTTTTTTTTGGGGGGGGAGACAGGGTCTCGCTTTGTAGTTCAGGCTGGCCCTGAGCTCAGCCTCCAACTCACATCACAGCAATCCTCTTGCCTCTGCCTCCCGAGTGCTGGGATTACAGGCGTGAGCCATCATGCCAGGCACTGTGGTATGTGGTACTGGTTGCTGCTGGGCGTGAGTCTCCATACCAGTATTGTATGTGGTTAACTGGGGATTGAACTCAGGTCCTTGCGCTTGCAAGACAGGCGCCGGAACCACTGAGCTAAATCCCCGACCCCTACATGGGTACGATTTTCTAAGTGGTTTGCAGATTTAGGGACAGAGAGGCCTGTAGTAGGTTGCCCCACAGGGACAGGGGCAAGAGCCTGAGTCCATCAAAGGATGATCTCTCTCCCCCAAGGCCCAGCTGGGTCAGGAATTGGCCTGACTCCCTCCACAGCCAGGGAGGCAAGGCTCTGGCCGGCCACTCACCGGAGGAACTGGCTGAAGGCCTTGTAGTTGGTCAGTGTGTGATAGTCCTCCTCCGAGAACAGGTAGTCCACGTCATCCAGGCCCCACTCAGCCATGAGCTGCCCTGAGGATTTGGGCTCCTAGAAGACAGGGCCAAGGCACAATCAGGGAAGGGCCCCTTCCGGCCTATACTCTATCCCACACAGTTTCACCCGACACTGGGCCCCTATCGAACCCCGCTCCCCAGGCTGACCAGTAGGGTGTTCCTGATGCAAGCTCATGGGCTTGGACAGGACACAGGTGCCCAGGGCCCCAAAAGAGGAAAGCCAGGGATGTATGGGACACGAGGCCAGACTTGCACTCTGCCCCTCTGGCAACAAAGCTGAACTCAGGACCAAGACAAGAGGAACACAGCTCTTTCCACAGAACACCTGGAGTTGAGGAGGCAGATGTCCCTAGGGAGAACGCTGGCTGAGGGCCTGCTAAGGTGTACTGGGGAGAAATTAGACTCCCCAGAGACCTGCACAGTTGGCATGGCCCCCCAAAGGACACTGCTGGGTTCTGAGGGCAGGAAAGTGCGTCCACACTGGGCCAGGGCATAGGCCAGTGGCCCAGCCAGGGGTGGAGTGGAGAGGTCCTTCTGCCACTGCTTCACTCTCCAGGTGGGGCCCTGAGGCCAGGGCATCCTAGGGACAGCCAGTGGGCCTGGGGCGCAGATGCCATACCCCCCAGTAGAGTTAGGGTCAGATAGGGAGATGCAAGAGCTAAGCCTGCCACATCCAAGTTATTTCCCTTCTCTGCCTCAGTTTCCTCTTCTCTAAGATGGATACCAAGCAGCACACATATCATAGGTTAGGACATGTTAGACTAAGTGTTTAGAACTGGGATGTGTAGAAATGTGCGATGAACCCTTAGCGCCCAACACAGCTGCCTCCCTGCCCATAGCTCACCTCTTACAGGCCATGTGAGCTTCCCAGATACACACACACTCCCAGGGAGGCATCACCTGGCATCGGCCAGCCTAGTCAGAGCAGCACTGGGTCTCTGGCTCAGACATCCCCCCCCCACCTTCCCTGCAGCTTTTCACCAACACTGCCTGAGCTGGAAGTAGTTCCCGCAGAGGCAGAGAGCACGCAGAACCATCCCGGAGCCCCTGACGCAGTCAGTGCACACCTGCCATCACAGCACTCTGTGGGGCTGAGCCAGGGAACCCCAAGTCCAGGCCCTGCCTGGGCAACTTATCAACTTAGTGAGTACTTGTCTCAAAACAAAAGAGGTGGGGAATGGAGCTCCACGTGAAGGCCTGGGTTCAATCCTTAGTAATGGAAAGAAATCCCAGGTCATACCACTGAGCCCTACAGCCCCAAACTCCCAGTGTCCCTTAGTTCTCAGGGCATTGATCCACCAACCCCTTTGCAGCCCAGCCAAGAGCTAGGCTTCTGCTCCCACAGTGGAAGCCACCAGTTGGGGACCAGCTCCCACCCAAGGCTGCCTGACTCTCCAGCAGGAGGGCTGGGGAAATGCCTCTACGCTTGGAGCTAGTCCCATATGTGCCCCAAGGGGCTCCCACCGTTCCCACCATCACATGTGGCACATGCAAGGAGGTGACGCCATCCCAGGCAATCCCACACAAACTCCCATCAAGGCACAGATGTCTCGCACTCAGCACAGCAGCCCCCAGCAGCCCTGGCCTCAGTGCTCCATGGTGCTCCTACCACTCGGGGTCCTGCACCCACTGCCTACACGTGGGCTCTGAGACCTGGGGGCAGGTCCCATGTGCACAGGGAAGATGCCCATCCCCAGGGGATGGCCAGGGCCATATCTGCAACTGCCCCGCTCTGGCTTCAGTGGAACCATGGGAACCTTCCTGCAGACCTACTGAGTTCACTTCCAACCCCATATAGATCTTCCACTTGTTTGATTTTCTCAAACTGGTCCAAGCAAGAGACTCATGATGCAAAGCTTGACCTCACACCACCTGTCACTCTCCCGGAAACAGGTGCATTCCAAGCAGACGCGCCAGGCCAAGAGCAGCCAGGATGGCAGCCAGATGCTGTATGATTCTCTCCAGAAGCTACATTTTATCTGTTGTTATTTCAAATTGGCCCCTGACACTTCTTCCCAAGGTATTTTTCACAAGCTATGTCAGCATCCACATGTGCACAGGCACCTGCGCGCACGTGTGCGCACACACACACACACACTTTAGGGTGAAGAATTGGGCTATGGTTCCATCACAGCTCAGGCCTTGGAGTTGGTCAGTGTGTGGTAGTTCTCCCTTCAGCCTGGTCCCAGCTATTACCTTTAAACATCCATCATCATTGTCATCCTCATCTTCATCCTTCTTTTTCCGTTTGGCTTTTTTCTCTTTCTTGTCCTTGAGTTTCTTCTTCTTCTTCTTGTTTGGGGAGTAGTCACTCCCCTCGCTCTCCGACTTCTCCAGATCCTCGTCATTGTCTGACAGCTCGTCATTGCTCCCCTAGGGGAGAAGAAAGGACACTGAGGCTGGCCAGAGGCTCCACGTAGATGCAAGGTGCTGACAGCAGCAAGCTGCCAGCAGGGTCAGTCCACACGTGGGCCAGTCGCCTGGCACCAGTGCCCACTGTCCAAAGCTGAGCCCCAAAGTTCAGCCAAAGAGGGCTCTCTAAGGCAGCAGAGGTCTTGTCCCCCAGGAATTGGAAGAGTACATGTGAGCTGAGACCTTGGGGACCCAGACAAGCTCACTGCAGCCAGCTCAGGGCAGGCTTCAGTCACAGGCAGGATGCATGGCACATGACGGGCTGCCACTCAGGAGCTCAGGGTATAGGAGTGACACCCACTCCACATCCAAAGTGCAGAGCAAAAACTCAGAGCCATGGAGCAGCTGTAGCCCTGAAGCTCCACCTGTGTCACATCCTGTGCAGCCTTGCAGATCACGAGGACTTGTAATTAATGCTAGGCACCACCCACCCAGGCCTCTCCCTGGCTGGCTCTCCACGGCAGAAACCAGGGCAGAAACCCACCTTCTCAGAACCCCAAAACTAGATGCTTCAGTAGGAAACAAGGTAATTTAGATGGCTCTTAAACTTGGCTTCTGTGATTTAGTTTCCTGTCTGTGCAGGCAGAAAATGGCCCATTTATATGGAGATAAGGGCATTTACAGCCAGAGCATCCACACCAGAAAGGCTCCCCCTCTCTGAAAGCAGTTTACTCCTGGCCTTTCCAGACAAGTGGACAACGCTCACTCCCTGGCTCCCTGGCTCCCTGGCTCCCTGGCTCCCTGGGACTACGCCTGGGCAGGGCTCACATTGCTGCTGCAATTACCTGCCTGATCGGGGCTCACTGCTCCGTGATTGCGATTAATTCTTTTCAAGGTGAGCAAAGAAAAGATGGAGAGAGAACTGGAGAGGTGAAAAATGAGCTCAGAAAACAGCAGTGGGGAAGAAGGAGGTGTTGGAGAGAAGGGAGGAGCAGGAAAGAGGGGGTAGCGTGGAGGAGGGGCAGGGGACAGAGGTCTGCCCCGAGAAGCATGATCTCTGTCTTTCACCCACACTCAAAGAGGACAGAGACTCTGGACAGGCCTGCCCCAGCAGTCCGTGGACCCCACCCACATGCACCACTGACTCTCCCATCTCCTGGAGCCTCCCAATTCGCAAACCTCCATCCATTAACAGCCAAATCAGAATCACTGGCAGCTGTCAGGATCAGGACTTCCTAGCTTTTCTGGAACCTGAGTATTTCCCAGAATACTGACTCAGCCACATGGTGCCCCTGGGGCAACTTCCAGCCCCGGCTGCTGCCTGAGTCGGGCTGGGGCAGAACTCTGCTTCCAAGGTCTGAGGGAAAGTGAGGGTCAGACAGGGAATCCATTTCCTCTGCGTGTGTCTGAGTTCAGGGAGCGGCACCGCTCCAGCCTGAGCTCCAACCCAAACAAAGGTAAGGGTGGGAGGGAGGGGCCGCTGGCGCTTCAGCACCACGGACAGAGGCCTCGGGCCTGCCCCAGGGAGGGAACTTCAGGGCCTAGCGAGGACCAAACCAACCATGGATGAGGCCAGACAGTCCAGGGCTTCCAGGGAGCCCTGCTTCCTGCTAGCCTGGGACATAAGCAGGTGACCATAGCAACCTAAACCTCAGCTTCTTCATCTGTACGATGAGGATGCCACAAGGATGTCCCATACGAAAACAATTCTTGCCATAGGTGGCTCCCAGGTGCAGAGAAGCTGCAAAGACTGGAGCAGCATGGAAGAACCAGGTTTCCAGGCACCAGAGGCACTTCTTCCCCACGACCCAGAACAACCTCAACTCTGCTCAGAAGTCATCCAGGGGACCACCCAGAGAAAACCCGAAAGCCCTGTCTGGGACTGGGCTGGAGCCAACCACAGAGTGGTAACTACAACTGGGCACTGACTCAGGCAAGAAGGGATCCACTTGATGGGAAGTGGCACTGCCAGGACTCAGGGTGCCAGAGGCGTGAGGAGTGCCCAGCAGGATCCAGCAGGAACATTAGCCTTCACATATGCAGGGGGCAGGATGGCTGCAGCCCACCCAGCAGCCCTGTACAGCTGAGCAGGACAGCAGCAGACCAGGAGGGGACAGAAGAGAGCAGGTCTTCACTCCTTAGTGGCCTCTTGGGCAGCCACCCACCTGGAGCTCCAGCAAGAAGTCAGCCCTCCTTTCTTGTTACTTTTGTTCTGCAAGAGGGACTCACTAGACTCGGTCTCAGATTCTCTTCAACCTTGTTGCCTTAGCGCCCCCAAGGGCTGAGATCACAGGTTTGTGTCACCTCACCCAGTAAGACTCAGCCTCGCTTCACACAGAGAAGATAAGACCATTTGAAGAAAAGGCTCTGGTTCCTCAGGTCCCTGGTCCCTGGCCCGTCACTAAGCCTTTCTGTGCTGCCTCCACCAAAGGAAGCCCACATGTCTAGGCCACCTCCACCTCCACCGCATCTCCCGACACCGGGGCTGGCTGAGAGGGTGCAGCACAAGGCTGTTTCCCAGCAGAACTCAGCACTTTTGACACATGTACAGCTGGACCTCATCCTCTCCCCAAAACCTCGTGCTGCAGAGCAAGGAGCAAGAAGAAAAGCATAGATGGTCTTGAGAGAACTTGCAGTGACCCTCCAGCAGGCCCTGGAAGGCAGACCATCATCAGCAAGTACAGCAGCACACATCTGTAATCTTCCAGACTGGAGAGACTGAGGCAAGAGGGTCACAAGTGTAAGGCCAGCCTGGGCTGCCACGAAGTATAAAGCTCTGGGGATGTAGCTAAATGCTAGCATGCCCTTGGCGTCGACAGCCAGTACCAAAAAGAAAAGAAAAGAAGGGAGGAGGAAAGAACCAAGGACCAGAGGGAGGAAGGATTAAATATCCCCAAATTTACAAGATGGTGGGGATGCAGGTCAAACCCCATCAGGAAAGGTGGCCTGGACAGAAGCCATTAATTCCCTATAAACCATGCTCAGGCCAGTGGTCTAAGAACAATCAGACCACACTGTAGACCATGAAAATCCAAAAATCTGGAGACAGCCAAGCCTTTGACCTTGTCATTGTCCTTTGGCTGCTGTAGGCCTCACCTAACCTGGGGGATGATGCAGTCAGCTGGTAGAAGAATACAGAGGTTTTGGAATCTCTGTCGAAGCACTGTGGACTCTGAACCCAGACTGGGGGAGGTGCTGTACAGCTCTGAGTCCCATCCCCCCCTACCACCACCAAGGGCCCAGTGCAACGGCCACAGCTCCAGGGACCCCGTGGGCCATCCCCACCATCCTGCCTCCTTCCCAGCTCAGCAGATGTTTCTAGATGGAGGCCTCCCATCTCCTTCTCCCCACCCCCTCCAGGAGCCTGGCACATGCATCTCATCTGCTGAAAAAGGAGGCATTTAAACTCAAAGGGAGGGCTGGGCGAGTTGGTCATCCTCAATTTGGGGTCCTTCAAGATTGAGAGGGAAAAAAGGAAGAATGAAATATGAGCCTTCCCATTCACGAGTGTTATAAACAGTTATAATTTAGCACTGAATAATTGGTTGCTATGGTAACCGCTGCAGTACAGGTTGAAATCATTTCTCCCTCCTGCACTCGGGTCTGACAAGAAGCTTCATCTACATATGCTCAGGTTCTGGCTGCAGCCTGGTTATTTTCTGTAAATCAGGATCCACGACCTGCTGTCTGCCACCCCAAACTGATACTCAGGGCCCACTAGCCACAGATTGCGTAGGCCTCATTTTATGTCACTTGGTTGGAAATCGAAAGGGGTAAAGGGTGCGGTTCGCCTGCCTGTGGTCTGGAGCTCCAGTCTACAGGGGAGAAATCCCAGACCCTCTGGACACTGCACACTCTGGACCCCCTAGGGTCTGACAGCCGTCAGAGCTGGCTTTCAGGAATAGAGGATAGCTCTGTCCAAGAAGAACCCAGCCTGTCCTGTAGGGCCTCTGGTCCATCCAGGGCTCCACTCCTTTTCAGCAGCCACCTGCATCTCTGCAGACAGGAGGAGGAAGGGAAGATGGAGGGGGTGGGAGGGAGATGGGGGAGCTTGGTGGGAGGGGAGAGAATTAACAGGGCAAAGACCAGGCACAGGCCAGAGGGAGGGACTGCGTGAGGCCCAGCGAAAAGAACAGTACAGAGGCCAAAACAAAAACATGCTCCAAGAAAGAAGATCTGGGCCAGCTGGAAAAAGGAGGAGCCCTTGGCAGTGACCAGCCCTGCCAGCCTGGCCAGGGAAGCTGCCCTAACCCCAGCATCACCCAGTGCAGCCCCAGTCCAGACACCGCCCACTCCCAGCCTCCTTCCTGGCCAGGGCCACTGCCTGAACTGTAACCAGCACAGAGGGGGAAAGGCCAGCTCCGCCTGTGGGGGGTGCCTCCACAGGTGCCTGGGACTCCTAGGGCCAAGAGCAGTGGCAGGCTCAGAATACGATGTCACATCCCACGGCCTGCAACACAGAAGCATCACAGACAGGAAGGCCAGGAGACAGCACTATGGCCCAGGCAAGATTACTCCAAGCCTGCAGCACTGCCTGGAGAAGTGGAGATGGCACCCCAAAGCCTACTGTTAGAGAACAAGCAGGAGTGTCTGGGTCCAGTTCCAGGCAGAGAGGACTTTGACCCCCACAGTCCCCATCTATGGCTAACAATCACTATCCAACCCTACCTGTTTCCAGGGTCCATCCTGAGAAGAAAGTGCCACACGCACACACACACACACACACACACACACACTAAACCAGTCACAACCTCTCCCACCTGGAAGCACTGACACCCAGGACACAAAAGACAAGGACAGAGACAGGGAGCACCAGGCTCAGCACAGCACACACAGGTGGCCCGGCTGCTCCAGCCACCCAGGTGCTCATAGCCTTCTCCGGCAACTGCAGCTTCTCAGAGGAGGCTGAGGTAGGAAGGTAAGATGAGTCCAGTCTGGACTCAAAAACAGAAAGGGCTAGGGGTGTAGCTTAGCAGTAGAAAGCTCTGGGTTCAATCAGACCCCACTACTGAGAGGAAAAGGGGAGAGGAAGAAAGGGGGAAGGAGGAAGGAAAGAAAGGAAACAAGGAAGCATGAGGGAAGGAGGAAAATGGGACACACCAGTTACAGCTCTAAAAATCGCACAGGCAGGCTTGACCTCACACTGGCCTCCCCAGCCTTTCTGGGGCGTCGGCCCACCGTTCCCTCACCTCTTTCTTCTTCCGCTTCCCCTTGGACTTGCTGTCCTTCAGTTTTTTGGATTTCTTCTTCTTGGGAAGGCTCACGGGCTCCACAGGGAAGAAGTCATCGAAGCCTTCAAGCCCACCATCTTCTTCCTCTGGAAGAGTTGGAGGGGGAGGAGTTACCCTCGCTTTGCTCCTTCATAGTCTGAGGGCACAGGCAGGAGCCCCCATCATGCGCCCCACAGCTACCACACCCACCTGGCCTGAGCAGACCGGCCTGCCAGGTCCCACAGATATCCATTTGCCTACCCCCTCCAAGCCTTTCCTTCCCTCCTCTGCAAAGTATGACCACAGGGCGGCTGAACCCCACAATCTCATTAACAGTGCTCCCAGGGAGCCTCACAGCATCTCTCCTTGGTCCCAGAGGCCAACTGGAGGGACGTCCAAGTGCCAGTGTGAGAGGAGGCACTTGGGAAGGGGAGCCACGACAGGGCCCCTTTCTAGGAATCTGAGTCCACACTGCCCCACCCACGCCAGTACACATGGGCAGGGACAGGGCGCCAAACCCAGTAGGCCAGGCACCAGAGGGTGACACTCCAGAGAGCCACCACACCTGATATACGTGGGTTTTCTAGAAGCTGCCCAGGAGCCCAAATTCCCTCACGTGTGCCCAGACTGCAAAGCCCAAGAGGGGGCAGGTGGCTCAGGAAGCCTCTGTGAGCTCTGCGCAGCTCCACAGCAGCCGGCGGCTGGGCCTCCCCTGCTCACTTCTGACCGTAGGGGACTCCTAGGCAGGGGGACATGAAGGCTGGACCTGACTCCCAGCCAGGATGCCAGGCAGTAGGCATGGCCCACAGAAGGTTCTCTTGAGTCATATGGTGCCCA
Source organism: Petromus typicus (assembly GCA_004026965.1). Taxonomy (NCBI): domain Eukaryota; kingdom Metazoa; phylum Chordata; class Mammalia; order Rodentia; family Petromuridae; genus Petromus; species Petromus typicus. The sequence goes on along the minus strand of PVIR01004251.1, from coordinate 35,089 downwards.
GAAATGTCACTCAGAGATGTGTCCACACACAAAAGGGAAGATGAGCAAGCTGGACCCCGCAAGGCCAGGGACCCAGCACCCCAACTTGTCCTGCAGCCCCTCCCCATGTGCTGAGAGAGGGCAGCAGGGCTGCCAAGAGGGACAGAGGCAGAGGCCATCAGCACCAGTGACCCTGAGGGTGAGGGGCCCTGGGGATTCCCAAGCAATGTCTCCCTAGGGGCCACCTGCCGGCACCATTACCATCCTGCTCCTTCAACCTACTGCTGGCCATGAGTGTCACAAAGTACAGACTACAGGTGATGGACACAACAGCCACCACATGTACACAGAGAGGACTTTGTGACACAGACACAGACACACACACACACACATTAACACACTAAACCAGAGTCAGGTGACAAACACAACAGCCATCCACATACACAGAGAGGACGCCCAGAACACGTCTAATGTTCCATTGTGTTCCACAAGGGTGCACAGCTTGTCTGGGAGCCAGCCACAGGGACAGACCATGGCTACAGCTTTGGCCAAAACACACCCCCTTCCAGAGGACACTGGGGGCCTGAGGGGCAGAGAGAGGCCTCTCCCACCCTTGCACCCTAGATTGTAGGTGCCACCTCCTACCAGGGCAAAGCAGGGGCATCCCTCTGCCTTGAGCTTCATCTAGGGAGCAAGGCCTATCCTACCCAGGCCTCCAGGAGTACACAGGACTCTGCCCATCCAGAGAGGGGACCAGCAGGGTGTGTCCTGACCAGTAGAAAAGATCGCACCAGAGACAGGGACATGGTGGCCTCAGAGGCCTTCTATATACAGGGAAGACTGAATAGGGGCTGTCCCAAAGTTGGGCTGATGTCAGGGGCAGTTGGGATGTCTCAAACCAACTGGCTATGTAACTCCAGAGTCATCCTGGAGTGGAGGGGCTGGCCGTAGCAGTCAGGGCTGCAAGGAGTTTTGGTGGCCAACAGATGCTGGTCCTCACCTGCCCACTGCCCCGGCCCATAGTGACGGCCCGCACAGCCACCACCCCGCCCCCACCTCAGTGCTGACACTGTTATGTAATGGGCTCTGAGCTCGGGGCTGATGCAATCGCTAGGGGCTCTCCCTCCTCCTCTGGACTGTCCTCCTTCCTCTGACAGCAGGGGGTGGTAGGCAGGAAGGCCAGCCCAGCACGTGATCCCTGACTGACCGACTGACCAGCAAGCACACTGGGGGCAAGGACACACGAGATGGAGGCTTGGGACGGTCCAGGGTGGGAGGAGAGCATCTACAGCCACCTGATCCACTCCAGATGGGCCTGCAATTCGGCCTGAGGCCCTCTGTCGACAGGCAACCCCCCTCCATTCCCAGAGGACATTGCGGCCGTGGCCATCTGCCAGGTAAAATCCCCCTCCAGGAAGGTTCCAGAACTGACGGTTGAGGATGGGCTCTAGGCCCTCCTGTGCCCCACGGCTTCAGGCAGCCCTACAGATACCTCAGATAGGACTCTGAGACACTGCCCACACCGTCTCTCTTCACAGAGCCTCTGCCTCCCCTCTCTTGAGGTCCTTCTCCTTGGAAATAGGCACTGAGCTTCCTCAAAGCAGTCTCGAGAGTGGCCATCCAGGCAACCTCACCTCAGCCCTTTTCTGAGCCTCCATCCCATGCATGAAAGCTCTGCTGTCCTCCCTGCCATCCTCCAGCAGTGACAGGGCAGAGGGGTGAGGGGCTCCCCACTGCTCTCTGGCCTGCCTGGCTCTGCCTACCTGTACCTGACTGCCCCTCAAGGGTCGAGGGCCATTGATCCCAGCTAGCTATAATTAGGACCATTAGCTCAGCCATCTCTCGAGCTGCCCAGTCCAGCAGCCTGGAGAGGGATAGGGAAGGCTGCTTCAGGGGCAGGTAGGGTTGGGATGGGGACAGACTAGACCTGCTGCAGCTTTTTCCTGAGCTCAGCTAGGCCCTGGCCTGCTCCTTGCACACACACTGTGGTCATCCCTGTGGGACCCCCGGCTGCAAAGCAGTGGGCTAGGGGGCTGTTCCCACCTAACAGTGGCTCTCGGAGCTGATTCCTACATGGTGCCTCACTCAGCGCCACCCATGCACCCTGGCAGAGAGGAGTCACCCGCCCAGCAGGGCGTGGTGACACATGCTCATCATCCTAGCCCTCTTGGAGGCTGAAGCAGGAGGATCAATAGTTCAAACCCTACCAGTTTAATGAGGACTTGTCTCCACATAAATAAAACAGTAAAAAGGGCTGGAGGTAAAGCTCAGTGTGAAGGCCCGGAGTCAATTCCCCAAGAACAAAAAAACTATCAACCCACATGCAGATGTGGAAAGTGAGGCTCGGGGGTCCTCATCCACTGCCCTGATCTCAGTTTGGCAGCCAGCAGGTGGCAGTGCCACATTTGAACCCAGGCAGATGGCTCCCCACCCTGTGTGATCCCCTCCCAGCGACCCTCAGATGTCTGGGCCCTCAGCACACCCTGCACTGGGCTGGCCCCACAAGGGCCCACCACACACTTGGGGTTCCACCCTCCAGGTCCAGCCCCGCCTCCCTAGGAAGGGGCAGCACTGTGCTGGGAAATAGCTACCAGAGCTCTGCAAAAAGAAGAGCATAGGGGGTCCAGGGAGTTAGCTCAGTCGTTCTGGCGCCTGTCTTGCAAGCGCAAGGACCCAGATTCGATCCCCGGTATCCACATACCATACTGGGTGTGGAGAATCATGCCCAGCAGTAACCAGTACCACATACCACAGTGCCTGGCATGGTGGCTCACGCCTGTAATCCCAGCACTCGGGAGGCAGAGGCAGGAGGATTGCTGTGATGTGAGTTTGAGGCTGAGCTCAGGGCCAGCCTGAACCACAAAGCGAAACCCTGTCTCAAAAAACCTAACCAAAAAAAGAAGAGTGTAGGACTGGAGGGGAAACGAGATCATTGGGTTCTGGGTGGTCACAGGGTCTGGGAGACCGAGCCAGGCACAGGGCAAGAGCTCGGCGGCCAGCAAATCTGCCCCAGATGGGCCGCTTAGCGGCCACCAGAGCTCCTATGGCTCCTGTTCCCAGCACCAGCCCAGCTCCAGGCAGGGAGCAAGGCCACCTGGCAGTTACCAGGGCAGAGGGTGGTGCAGAGCTTTAAGCCACCACCCTTCCAGGAGGTAAGGTAACCCCCAAAGGTCCCTTACTGGCCGAGCCTGTCACTTCATCTGTGAAATGCACCTCAAACTGTGGCCTTTCTCTTGGGTGGCAGGGAGAATTAGAAACTAGGGAAGTCAAGACGCTATGCTTAGGAGGAGCTCAGAAAAGCAGCCAGGCTGAGGGCAACTGCACTCTGGGGCACTGGGGACTCTTCCTGGGCATTGTGGGGGCAGGCATGCTGGCCTAGGAGGAACCCAGACCAAAGTTCCCTTAGACCTTGGCCCTCCCCACAACACAGCTCTGTGCTGGCAGGGTCAGCACTCCACCCAAGAGGCAATTAATAATTTATTTATGACATTTAACAAAACCCAGACATCACCTCACTGGCGTCTCATCAAAAGAAAGTACTGAGAGGGAGGGGAGAGCGGACTGTGTGAGGCTTTCACCCTAAGTGCCCAGAGCCTGGGGATGGAGGCACAGGGCCCAGGGCAGGCAGAGAGGTATCCACACAGGCCCAGGACCTGGGGTGTAAAAGAACGGCCAGAAGCAGAGGGCATGGGGCCAGTGCGGGGGTCTTGAGGAGGGATATGGACAAAAGAGAGGCAGAGATGTCAGAAAGATGGAGCAACGGAGTTGGAGGGGACAGAGTGAGAGAAGGAGCGGACAGAGCCACAGCCACGAGGAAGAAAGTCTCAAAGGTTTTCTTCACCAAACTGTCAAAAAGGTGATATCAGACAGTGTGTTCACTCAGAAAAGAGACTTAAGAAAATCTGTGAGTCAGGATGCAGCTCAGGGGCCCCACCTGCCTTGTAAGCATAAGGTCCTGAGTTCAACCCCTGGTACTAAAAAACAAGAAAGAAAATTTGGGATGGATGGATGGACAAGTGGATAGACAGAGGTAAATAAATGGATTTATGGATACATCGGTAGTGGGAGGATGGATGGTGGGGATATGGATAGAGAAGGTGAGATGGTAGATGGATGGCTGCTGGGTGGATAGGTAGATAGACAGACGAATGGTAAGCCAATGCACTGAGGTTGGACGGGTAGATGGATGGATAGATGGTAGTTGTATAGATAGGTGAGCTGACATATGGTAGGTAGACAGATGGGTGGTGGGTGTATAGATGGATGGTAGATGAACAGATAGATGGTAAACCAATGGATGACAGTGAGTAAATGACCACCTGGTTGATTTTATGTGGATAGGCAGGCGTCTGGGGGCAAGTGAATGCATGGATGAGTAGCTGGGAGGGGGACTGAGTGGCCTGAGAAAATGACACCTGAAACTTAGTCTTTGATCCACTTGGAAGGCCACAGGCCAAGGCACTGGTCAAAATGTGCTTGTCCCATGTTGCCCTCCTCCCAGAAAGCACATTAAAATAAGGCTCCCTGAACTCTGTCCTCAAACCCTTGCTTCTCAAAAGTCAAGCTAAGGGCTGGGGATTTAGCTCAGTGGTTCCCGTGTCTGCCTGGCAAGCGCAAGGTCCTGAGTTGAATCCCTGGTGCCATTTATCACAATGCCCGGCGTGGTGACTCACACCTGTAATCCCAGCACTCAGGAGGCAGAGGCAGAAGGATTGCTGTGAGTTCGAGGCTAGCCTGGGCTACACAGTGAATTCAGGGCCAGCCTGAACTACAAAGCAAGACTCTATCTCAAAAAAAAAACTGAAAGAAAAAAATGTCAAGGGCCAGGGATTTAGCTCAGTGGTTCCAGCGCCTGTTTTGCAAGTGCAAGGTCCCAGGTTAAATCCCCAGTAATCACATACAACAATGCCAGGCATGCTGATTCATGCCCACCAGCAATCAGTACTACATACCACAATGCTGGGCATGGTGGCTTACACCTATAATCCCAGCTCTTAGGAGGCAGAGGCAGGAGGATGACTGAGTTTGAGGCTGAGTTCAGGAGCAGTCTAAACTAGAAATTGAGACTCTGTCTCAAAAAAGAAAAAGGTCAAGCTAAAAAAGTACAGGCCTTTGGGAACCCTAGCTGCCTGCGCTCCTGGCTCCTGAGCCTGGGAAGTCTAAGGTACTCATACAGGCCATGCCAGTCCTGTGGACACAGGAAGCACAGGCCAGCCTGGTGCCCTTGGGCAACTGGTCACACTACCCTGCCAGGGAGCAGCCTGGGTTCACCAGGGTGGCTGTGCCTGAGAAAGGGCTAGGCCAACTAGGCAAGGAGCTCCCCAGCCCAAGAAGGGAAAGAACTCCATCTTCATGGGAAAGACTCAGATGACTGGGGCCCTACCCTTCCTCCCAGAAGCCCCTGGCCTTACCAGACGAGGTTGCAAGGCTCAGAAGCATTTCCATGGGGAGGCAGGACAGTTTCCCCCCAGGACAGCGCCAAGTTCCAGCCCCAGTTTATTGGGCACCTGTTATGCACTGGGTACTATGACCTAAATGTTCCACGTGAACAGCTCATTAGTCCTCATAATAACCCTCTGTGAGGTAGCTAGTTCTATGTCCCATTCCACAAGTGGGACAGCAAGGCAGAGAGTGGAGACATCAGCGAAATCACACAGCCCACACTGTATGCCGGACGTGGAGATGCACCCTGGAGTCCCACATTCCAGAGGCTGAGGCAAGAGAATGGCCAACAGTTCAAGGCCAGGCTCCACAACATAGTGAGATGCTGTCTCAAAAACCGAATAATAAGAAAGAGCAGAGCTGGGTTTGGAGGCGCCTCCTGCCAACTCCTAAACCCTTTCATGTTGACTCCCCATAGGACTTGACAGCGGGGCCCTGAGCCAGAAGAGGCAGCACCCATCCCACTTCCCCCGTGAGGCTGCCCACCCACCTGCCACAAGGCCAAAGACATGGCCAAAATGGCAAGAAACAAGGTGACCTCAAGGCAAGGGTGACCTCAAGGTGACAGAGCCAAGACCAAAGAAAAGATCTGACAGATGACAAATCCAACATATGTGTTTAGAAATCGGAGTGGGGGAGTCAGGATTCAGCTCAAGTGGTACCATACCTACCTTGGAAGCCCAAGGCCCAGAGTTCAATCCCTGGTACTGTAAAAGCCAGGCATGGTGGCTACACCTGTAATCCTAGCCCTTGGGAGGCAGAGGCAGGAGAATTGCCATGAGTTTGAGGCTGGCCTGAGCTACATAGTGAGTTCAGGGTCAGAATGAACTACAAAGCACAACCTTCTCAAAAAAGAAAGACAGACAGATAGATTGATAGAAATCAGCTGGCAGCTCCTCCAGCCATAAGCAGGGGTATTTCTGAGCCAGCCACACGCCCACTGGGGCCACTGCCTCAGACCTGGGCCCCAGGACTGTCTGGCCAAAGGAGATAAGAGGACTGGCCAGGACTGTTACCATGTCCAGCAACCTAGGGACTCCTGCCCAAGACACAACAGTCTCCCAGGCACCTGGGGTTCTAGGTTCAGGGCAGAGCAGATGGACAAAATAATCCCACTGGAGGGGGAGGCCACCAGCACAGAAGTAGGCAAGAGCACTTCCAGAGGCAGGAGGTGCTGTCAAGAGAAGAAAGCATGGGGCTGGGGATTTAGCTCAGTGGTTCCGGCGCCTGTCTTGCAAGCACAAGGACCCGGGTTCGATCCG
>PVIR01004251.1:0-28306 GCA_004026965.1 Petromus typicus | reverse complement strand
ACAGGGGAGCCACACTCAAGCCCGAAGACCAAGGGCTCAGGGGGGCACTGAAGCAGGATGGAGGCCAGGAGGAGAATCCTTGGACAGAGGTCAGAGGCGGGCCTGAGGGCGGGACAGAGCCTACAGCGTTCCAGAAGCCACGCAGAGCCAACACGGGGAGGAAGGAGCCACGAGGGGTACCACAGGGGTCCAGCTCTGAGAGCGGCAGTCAGCAGGGAGGCCCAGAGGGAAGCAGGCGTCCAGGATTAAGGAGGTCCAAAGAGGGCATCTTCTCTGCCTAGATTGTGGGGCAGCTCCTGGAGCTCTGAGGACAACTCCTCCCTCGCCTGGAGACAAGGACACCAGGGTGGGGTGGGAGACGAACCAATATCCAGGCCCTCTTGCCATACTATAGGTTTGATGCCCACCAGCTTGGCAAGGGGAGCCCAAGCTCCTCCTCTCCCCAATCACTGCCCCCCCACACTGCCAGGCAAAGCCACAGAATAAGGCAGAGCAGAGGCAAAGACTCCTGGGGTCTGCAGTCCCCAAAATGGGCCTTTGATGTGCTCAGCTGTCCACTGCCCCCACTGGCACCACAAAGGGCCACACCCCAAGTGCAACAGAAATCTCAGAGAAAATCAGCAAAGCAGCTGACAGGGAAGCTGGCACAGGTCTGGGGAACAGCCGCAGGTAGGACAGTGAGCATGGGGTTTCCGCGTTCCCCTCCAGGGAATGGGTCTGACTCTGCCAGCCTGGGAATGGAAGGATCAGCTACTGTCCAGGTCCTGATGCCCTCTCCCACCCACACATCCCTGTTCGTCACCGAGATGGGCTCTCTGCTACCTTGCCCTGACTGACTGAAAGGCGAGGTGCCCACCAGAACTCAGCTAGAGCAAAAGTCATGGCATCAAAGCCACTAAAGAACGAACAAACTGGGAGACTAGGGCAGGGGCGTGACCACTGGGACTCTCACCCAGGGCCCTAAGCTGCAGGGCAGCCAGGGACCCCAGCTGGCCTCCTGGGGTGCCACTGCGAGATCCTCCCACAAGACTCTGTGAAGTCCAGAGGGCCCTCAGACTTGGACGCGGGCAGCAAAGAAGTAATCGAGTCCCCTAGGAAGGGGTGGAACTGGCCACAGGGTGAAGCCCTGCCCCCTCCCCCCAGACAGGAGGGCGGACGTCGGAGCAGCGGGGAGCAGTTGGCTGAGGAATGCTCCCGCAAGGTGGCCGCGAACGCACGCCCTTTTAACGCCGAATCAGGCGAGCGACCCTAGGCTAGGACGGCAAGGGCAGGGGCGGCGCCCTTGGGGGCGGGCAGCGGGTCGGGCTGGCAACGCAACTACCTGGGCGACCCGGGGCTGGAGACGGCGGCGGGCGCCAGGGCGCGCCAGGGGGACGCCGGCAGCCCGAGCGAAGTGCTCGGCCGGGAAGGGGAGCGCAGTCGCGTCCGCGTGGGCCCCAGTGAACCGCCAGCCGCGCGCTCCTGGGTGCCTCAGGATGCCCAGCACGGCCGCGCTTGCCCAGTCCCGACCCCACCCAGCGCGCCCGGGCCCAGGTGGGCCAGCCCGGTCCCTCCGCCACGGCGAGGCCAGGCGCTCGGCATGGGGAGCGCGGATGCACCGCGCCGGCCGCGAGCGCGACTCCCGCCCCTCAAGGGCACGCGGCTGACCCCGCGGCGCCGCGCACCCGCCCCCGGCGCCCACAGGCCCCGTCGCCCCGCCCGGCCGTGCCTCGCTCCGCTCGCAGCCCGCCTCGCTGCGCCCGGGCCCTCCCGGCCCCGCGCCCATTGCGGCGCCAGCCCGGCGGGAGCGCAGCCCGCGAGTCCCCGGCGCCCCCGAGCCCCTCACCTGACATCTCGTCCTCGTTCTCCATCTCCTCGGCGAACAGCCGCGGCAGCTCCTCCTCGGTGCCCAGCGGGCCCCGCATGCCCGGCGCGGGGGAGGGGAGGTGGGCGCCCCCCTCCCGCCGGGCGCGGTGCCAGCCTTAACCCGTGCGCTGCCAGACGGGCGCGCGCGGCGGGCGCGGCGGGCGCGGCGGCCTCAGCGAGAAGATGGCGGCCGCCGGCCCCCCCGCGCCCCCCCCCCGGCCGCACCCCGTCCCGACCCTGCGCTCGCCGCTGCGCCCGCACCGAGCGCCCGGGCCCCTCCGCGCGCAGCGCCCCGCAGCTCGAGGCCCGCAGCCGGCGAGGGCGGCGGCAGCGGCGGCAGCGGCGCGTGGGGGGGGCGGCACACATGCCCGGATTGTGACGTCCAGTCTGGTTGCTGTGGCAACCCCATCCCATCGTTCCGGCAGCAGGACTAGTTAACGGCGAGAACAAGTTGAGGGGACTAGTCCCGAGCAGCCAGAGGAGTGTGGGGCAGAGTGGCGCCCCGGCAGGGGGAGCCGTCGGGGCACCACGCGCCCAGACCCGACGGCTGAGCCTTTAGCGGACGGGGAGGCCCAGGAAACGCCACCCGGGAACCTCGGGCACCTTGGGCACAGCTCACCGCCGCCCCGCAGGTGAGGGATCCCAGCGCCCAGTCAATGAGGACTCTGCACCGGCTCAGGCCTTCAGGGGCTTCTGACCACCTGGACAGCAGATAAGAAGGAAACTGTCCGAACTTGGGAAAATGACTCTGAATACAGTCTGGTGCCTCCAGAAAAATCCATGCAGGCTTGCTCTTCCCTGCCCCTGCCGTGCTGCTTCCAAACGCACGCGCGCGCACACACACACACACACACACTGCGGACGACAGCGCGGCTCTCCAGCGCCAGACCCGGACCCTGAACCACAAAGCGAGACCCTGTCTCCAAAAACCTAAAAAAAAAGGGCTGGGGATGTAGTTCAGTTCAAAGGCCCTGGGTTCAGATTCTAGTACCATAAAAAGATTAATGAATTAATTAATTAAACTGCCAAAATACTTGAGGTATAGCACAGTAAAAAGCCCTGACTTCAATTCTCAGCACCCGGACTTCAATTCTCGGACCCGGGGTGGCGCGGCTCCGGTGATCAGCGCCCAGGGCTCCCACTCAGAGGAGGCCCCTTTCGCGGAGAGAGGAGCAGCTGCCAGCCCTGGATTTTACAGGTGAAGATGGAGGCCGAAGCCCTGGGGAGCAAGGCTGGAGTTTTCAGTGAGAGCGGCTTTCAGAGCGGCCACCGGCTCTCTAGTGCCGAAGGCCCGGCCAGGAAGGCATCACCGCGTCGGCCTGTGGCCAGGCTTAAATTTGTTATCTTCCTGCCTCAGCTTTGCAGAGTACTGGGATTATAGGCACCGGTTTATTAGAGTACTGTCAGAGACATTGATTGGCATGGCCAGGCCAACTGCAAGGTCCAGGCTGAGAAACCCAAAGGTTGCCACCTCAAGCTGTCTTCACAGTGAGCCCAGGGAGGACTGGCCGGCTCTTGCAAGGCATCTGTCTTCTCCATAGGAAAATCCCTCAGCTCCCCACATCCCCAGCTCTGCTGCCCCCCAGTACCTCCCTCATGGGGGATCTTGGGCACTTCCCAAGCTGCTCTGCTCTGCGACTTTTCACTGTCCCCATGTTTTTGCACAGGTGCACACACAGTAGCTTTGGCTCCTGTCTGGAGGAATTTAATATATCTTATATCAGTATATCAGGAAAGAAGAGCTCCAACTGCTTCATTTTCTACAACTTAGAGCTGACATGTTCGTCACTCACAAGGACTCTATCCAGTTCTTCCTGAGACCTGCAGCTGCGAGTGAACATGGGCAAAGCAAGATAAAAACAGAGGATGGGGAGTCGAGTGTGGTGGCAGCCACCTGTGATCCCAGCACTCAGAAGGCCGAGGCAGGAGAATTACCAAGTTGGGGGCCAGCCTGAACTACATAGCAAGATTGTCTCAAAAATGGAATGGTAGGGGGCTGGAGATTCAGCCCCGTGGTTCTGGCACCTGCCTTGCAAGCGCAAGGTCCCTAGTTTAATCGCTGGTAACCACATACAAAAATGCCAGACATAGTAACTCATGCCCACCAGCAATCAGTATCACATTCTACAGTGTCAGGCGTGGTGGCTCACACCTGTAATCCCAGCACTCAGGAGGCAGAAGCAGGAGGATTGCTGAGTTCAAGACTCGCCTGCACTACATAGTGAGCTCAGGGCCAGCCTAAACTACAAAGTGAGGCTTTGTCTCAAAAAAAAAAAAGGAATGGTAGAAACAAATGGGCTTCCTCTGGGAATAGTGGACACAGCTGTAATCCTAGAACTTGGGACGCTGAGGCAGGAGAATCACTAAGTTCAAGGCCAGCCGAGGCTACATTGTGAGTTCAAGGCCCACCTGAACTATATACAGCAAGACCCTGTCTAAAAAAAAAATAGGCTTTGGACAAAAAAAACAGTAATTTTTGAGAGCTCCCACTATTGTTAAAACTCTTAAACATCAAACGGTACTTTCCTAACAGTGTTAAAATCAACCCCTAAAAAGGTGAACACTCCATAAACCCTGATGCTGTGAGAACAAATCATTCCTCCAGAGACAAGATCTTCATTTTTGCCGACCCATTTATAGTTACACCTCAGTGGCAATTCAAAATTCAAAACATTTTTTAAAATATGTTGGTATAAACTGGTCATGGGGCTAAAGATGTGGCTCAGCAGCACAGCGCCTGCCTGCCAAGCAAAATAAATTGAAAAAAAAAAAAAATTGGCTATAGTGGCACTATACAGCTATAGTCACAGCACTCTGGGAGGCTGAGGCAGGAGAAGCCTGAGTTCAAGCTCAACCTGAGAAACTACGTAACTTAACAAAACCCTGTCTCCAAATACAAGCTAAGAAAGCTGGTGTGTAGCCAGTGTGAAGGTCCCAGGTTTAGGCCTATAAAATCAAGATGAGACTTTTTCAAGAACTGAGTAACAATGGAATTCATCATTTTGTTTGTCTCATATCCTGTGCTCTCCAGGTCCTGCCTGGGTGGTTCCTTCAACCACCGTGGGTCAGTGTGGCCCATGCAGCCCGGCAGGGACACAGGTTTCCAGAAGCAGTGACGCACTGGCCCCTGCTGCTCCTCTGGATGGACCGCTGGTATCTCCGGGCAGCACAAAGACCCAGTGCCTTCTAGAAGCCTCTCCCGTGTAGACTGCAGGAGCATCTCAGCAAGGGAACCTTGGGCCAGAGCAGGAAGCGGAGCCCATGGCAGTTGGCAGAGTCCAGAGGCCAGAGTACATCCTCAAACCTACCCAAGTTGCAAAAGGGCTGCCTCAGTCTTGCATTCTTGGGTTTTGTCCCAGATGAGCACCATCAGGGCATCATGGACAATGTCCGGCGCCCTCCAGCACCATCTCCGTGGGGTTGGCCACTAATGGAGGGCCGCCTCCACCACTCACCCTGTGCAGCCTGCTTCCAGGGTTTCCTTCCTCCTGCCCACTCACACCAGCTGAGCTCAGGGTCAAGTCCTGAACCTGAGAAAGCAGGTGCAGCTGGAATGGTGGTGTGCACCTGTAATCCCAGCACTTGAGAGGCTGAGGCAAGATTGCAAATTTGAGCCCAGTCCAGGCAATTTAGCAAGACTCTATCACAAAGAAAAAGAAAAATTTTGGTACCAGTGATTGAACTCAGGACCTTGTGCTTGAGAGGAAAGTGTAGCACCACTGAGCTACATCCCTGTCCCTCCTACCTCAAAAGGAAAAATAGGGCTCAATACAATGACCCTGGATTCAATCTGCAGTACTAGAAAAGTCTCAAAAGGGGAGGACTGCAAGTTTCCAGAAGGAAAACGTGCCTTTGGAAATGCCAGGACCCGAGCATTTAGGGACCTGTTCGCCTAAGGGAAAGAGCACTTGCAGGAACTGGAGCTGGTGAGAACAAGCCTCTGGAGCCGTTCTGTGAGTTCTGTGAACTTCAAAATTCCACACACAACTCCAAAGCCAGGTGTGGTGATGCATGCCTGTAATCCCAGCCCCCCAAGAGGCTGAGGCAGGAGGATCACCAGCCCAAGCTACACAGTAAATTCAAGGCCAGCCTGGACTACATAGTTTTTTTCTCAAAAAAACAACAAAAAGCCCTCTATAGCTCCAGTATCTCTGTGCTCTGACATATGAAAGGGCAGCTGGGGCACAAGTTTCCTCCAACACAGAGGAAACTGGTATAACAGCTGTCCCATGCACGGCCACAAGCTCACACCATGCATTCCCCACCAGATGAAGGCACAGGTCTACAAAGCTGTTCCACAGCTGGGTGTCGACCAGATCCAGGACTCAAAGCCCAAACTGCAGAATCAAGAAGATCGAAGTAATGGACGTATTTTCCACTACATCCAAGAATGACCAAGGCACTTGTCAGCTCAGCAGTTCAAAGCGAGGAGGAAGTTTAAGGTCAACATGCCGGTCCTTTAAAAAAAACAAGGCTTGCGCAACAGCATGTGTTAGCCACTTTAATACAAAATGTGATCAAAACCCAATTACAAGAGTTCAAAAAGGCATAGAAAAAACAGCACGTTTCAATTTTATTACAAGTCTCAAAATCTGGGACCAGTTTTTTTTTTTTTTTTAAATGCTAATTTCAAGCCAGGATCCTTTTTACAACCAAACTAAAAATTACCACATACAAACAATGCGACAAGTAAAATTTGCAAACCGGAGCTGCAGACTTACAAAGTGAGCATCATGGTAAGGACACAGTGAGACAGCCCAGACCTCCCTCCCATCCCATAAGAGTCCTGCCTTCCTCGAGGGCCAGGGGACTCTGCAAACAGTTTTGCTCCAAGACACGTGCACAGAAATAGTGCTAGAGCCTTTGCCACAGGTGAATCTGGCAGCCCGACATGCCAGACTCAATCCCAGAAGCACTGTGTTCAAGTGGAGCCCAGAGAGAATTTAAACATTTCATTTCCAGTGGAAACCAGCTGTAGGCAAGCTCTTTAGAAATGTTAGTTTTTATACAGCAGAACTGCTTAGATTTCAGAAAGGCCCCCTAAGGCATCACGCTCAACATCTTCACTCAGTAAGCCTGGTTCTCTGCCCCAGTACCATGAAGGTCCATCAGTTTCTGGACATTTCATTTCCTTTTTTGCTGTGATGGGGATCGAACCCTCGCCCTCAAATTAAGCAATACTCTGGTAGTAAGCTACAACCTCAGCCCATGAGTAGCCCATTTGACAGGAAGCCCATTTGGGGTTTAAGGTGCATGGAGGTTTCCTGGGCAAGTCTGAAATTCCCACTCCTCCTCCGCCCAACACAGGCTCTGAGCCCAGGCCAGGAAGGCTCCCACCCCAGCCCCTGGAGGGGCTGGGAACAGCTCTGCACTGTCTCCCGCGCCCTCTGCTGGACAATGGTGTGGCAATAATTTACAAATTCAAGTCTACACATCTACTTCAAAGCCTACAACTGTCACAGGGACCTTCGAGCTCCTTTATGGAGGGTAGAATATGCAAGAGTGCTAAAGGACCCCATCTGATTCCTATAGGAAGGAGAAGGATCAACATATGTAACTGTGAGAGTCCGCAGTAACATGGAATTAAAAAGTGGACCACTGTCCCAGAAACCTGCATTGCATTGACATTGCCATTTTCCTGGAAAGAAATAGCCTATTTTGTTTCCAGTGACAGAAGAACCACAGCATACTCAGGGTCTTGCTTTGAGAGAAGTATTACACTGAAGTGAAAGTGACTGTTACATTTTTAAAATAAAAAGACAAGTCTAGCTTCCATTTCCAGGCCCACTCCACAGCTCCATGGAGGGCGTTCTTGTCCCCTAAAGCGGCAGCCTCCTGACAATCTGGTGCTGCTATGAGAATTGGAATTTTCAAGCAAAAAAAAAAGTAATTGTAAGTGAGCGGCGGCCCAGGGAAGCCCGCTGCCGTGACTGCCAAGCTCCCCTTCAATCCAACTGCAGAGATACAAGGATAAACCACTGTTTTGGTTCCCAAGTTTTATTGAAGAACTCATAAAAATATCCCAGACAAAGGCGTTTTAATCCTCGTCTTCCTCCTCCTCTTCATCCTGGTTAATCTGGAAGTAACGTAACTCGTAACTCTCTTTGCTATTCGCAACGACACGCAGCCAATCACGTAGATTGTTCTTCTTCAAGTACTTTTTGGTGAGATATTTGAGATACCTGCAGAGAAAGGACACTTACAGATGACCGCACGCTCTTTAACTCCCTTCTTCAGACGGGGTCTCACTGTGCAGAATGGGCTGGCCATGGCGGGCTGCGCCACCACTGCTCCACCAGGCTGGAGCGTCTGCGCCCGGCAGACTGACGAGCCTAAATAACTTCCCAACGCCCAAGACACCAGGACAAATAAACCCTACCAGGGCTCTGGGGATCCCCAGCAGCTCACACCTAAATCGGCAATCAAGAGGCCAGAAAAGCGGACTTCACAGTTGTCTGCTACACAGCTCTGTGACCGCCTGCAGCAACTACGGAGACCAGCCTCGCCCCTCTATAGACACCCCAAATAAACACACACCTCACATACCACTGCCCCCGACTGGCCACCAAGGTGGTGAGGGTGGCAGAGTGAGTCTCACTACTACAATGTGACTGTCACCACCCGGCCAGTGCCCTCTCTCCAGCACTGCTCTGGCTTGGGATTTTTTGTTCTTTCGATATATTTCTGATTGTTCTTAAACTCCTGGTCTCAAGCAACTCTCCTCCTTCACTTGACAAGCACTCTGCTGTCACTTGTGACTTCCGTGACCCCATGTTCAGGGAGGGGCTTTACCCAGGTCTCAGGCAATGTGACAATTCTCAGAATGTTAGGAAAAAAATCACAAGTGTAGAAGGCAAAGCTGCATGTTTCAGAAAGTTAAACTAGTATCACAAAAAAAGAAGCGAGAGCCAGGCACAGTGGTGCACACCTGTAATCCCACCATTCTTGGAGGCTGAGGCAGAATGACAGGTTTAGCCCAGTATGGACAACATGGCAAAACCTTATCTTGAAATAAGAGAAAGGGATAGGAGGTTTGCTCAGTACCAAGGACCCAGGTTCAACCCCACAGGACCAGAGGGGGGTTCCTGAGAGAAGACAAAGGCTCCTTCACCGGGAGAAGAACAGAAACTCTGTCCACTGCAGGGGCCTGCATCAGGATTCCTCAACAGCACTGCAGTGAAGGGGGCGCAAGAAGAGAAAGGAGTCTTTCTCCTGGGTTCTGTGCACCCTGCCGAGCCCAAATGCAGTGAGTGCAGGAATTCAGGCTGCCAGAGGTCTAACCGCACCAAATGTGTGCTATACAACCAGGCATAGGAATGGTCCTAATGGGCCCTGCCCTGGGCTCAGAGAGGGGTGTAAACATGCCCAGCCTCTGTGAAGTGGCTGGCTGATTTCTAGGTTTTGTTTCATTCTGGCTTTTTTTTCTGGTACCAGGAATCGAACTCAGAACCTTGTGCTTGCGAGGCAGGCACAGCACCACTAAGCTTCATCTACCACCCTTCTGTGAAGTGACTGGTAAAATCACCTACCTCCCTACCTCTGCAGCACTATACCAAAACTGCACCCAGACCCTTTGACTGAGCTACATACCAGCTCTTTTTGCATTTTACACTTAGAAAGGGTTTTAAAAATTCACAAAGTTGCCCAAGCCAGGATCAAACTTGTCACCCTCCTGCCTCAGCCTCCCAGCATGAGCAAAAACAGGCATGCACCTCCACACCTGGCTGGACATGAAAGCCCTTCAACCTTACCCCAATGGGAGAAGGAGGGACAGGAGAATTAATGCCTCTCCTTGGAGAAGGAAGATGGGATTCAGGAATGAACTGCAGGGACCTCGGTTCCTTGTGCAGGGCCGTAATAACCCTTATGGAGAAGGAAACTACAAGCTTTGCCAGGCAAGGTGGTACACACCTATAATCCCAGCATCCTGGGAGGCTGAGGAAAGAGGATCCCAAGTTCAAAGCCTATCTGGGGAAGTCAGCAAATCCCAAAATACAAAATAAGCTGGGCACAGTGGTGTGTTTGTAATCCCAGTACTTGGGAGGCTGGGGCAGGAGGATCACAAGTGCGAGGCCAGCCTAGGCTACAGAGTGGAGACTGCCTCTAAAGAAACCAGAAAGTCTGAGCTACACACAAGACCCTGTCTCAAACACAGTAACTGATTACATCAGTAAACACAGCCTGGGCTAGAAAGCTGCATTAAGGCCCAGCTGGCTACACAGTAAGACTCCATCTCAAAGCAGCAACAAAATTAACAAAACAAAATGGTGTGGGAGTCAGTGCAAAGGCCCTGAGTTCAGAGCTGAACCACTCTACACTAACACTCATTTGCCACCCTCCACCAGACACAGTCCGAGTCCTGAGCAGATGTGACCACAAAACATGTCCTGGGCGGCAGGCCAAGTGGGGACAAGCCATGTACCTTTTGGAAAAAGGCACCTCAGAAGTCACGGTGATCTTGCTTTTGCTCCTCTCGATGGTGACCACCCCTCCGCCGAGATTCCCAGCTTTGCCGTTCACCTTGATTCTCTCCTGGAGAAACTGCTCCTGCGGAAAGCACCAAAATGACTGATCAGCCAAGTGGCAGGTTCCCATCCAAGGGCAAGGCGGTTTGTACAATGCAGCTGTCTTTAGCGATCACAGATCTTCAGCCATTCGGCCTCAGATCTAGGAAGGGCAACACTCAGCCCACACTCAGGCACCGAGGAAGGCCCCCCCCAACCCCGGCATGACACAGGAGACATGGCTCCCCACAGAAGGATCCACAAGCAACACACTCGACAAAGGAAAAGAGTAGACAGAAGCCAGAACAAAAGCACACACCTGCGATCCCAGCTATATGGAAGGCTGAGGCAGGAGTATCTCAGTTTGAGAACAGCACAGCAAAATAGTAACATAGCAAAATCTTGTCTGGGGGACAAGATTTGTCTTGTCTTCACGGACAAAACAAAAATTGGAGTATATGGCTTAGCATGCACAAGATTCAATCCTGGGTTCAATCCCAGTACCACAAAAAAGTAGATAAGAAACTCATGGCCAAACTTTTGTAAAGAACATGCAACTGGCTGGGGATTTAGCTCAGTGGTTCCAGCACCTGCCTTGTAAGTACAAGGTCCTGAGTTCAATCTCAGTACCAAAGAACAAAGAACACACAACCAGATGTATGCCTGGAATCTCAGCACTCAGGAGCTAAGGCACGAGGATCACAGAGCTAAAGGCCAGTATGAAGTATGTAGCCAGACCCTGTCTCAATGAGAAAATCAAACACCCAGACATGGTGCCACACACCAGTAATCCCAGCACTTGGGACGGTGAGGCCAAAGGATCATCACAAATTCAAAATCAGCTTGAATTGTGCAGCAACTATCTCAAAAAAAAACGGGGCCAGGTGGAGTAACTTATAAACCTAAGGGATCTTAGGTACTGTCCTCAGCACTATCACAGAGAGCGGAGTAGACGGAACTGACTCACGTCAAGCAGCATAATCCATCGCAGCTCGGCCTGGGCCACATCCATGGCAGAAATAAGGCAGTGACCCCAGTGCCAGCCCAGTTAACCTGACCCAAAAGGGACCCTTTTCTGTGTTTTCTTGCTATTGTGGTAAGATATGTCCCTTTCGGTGCAAAACTCGTAGTTCTCAGGACTAAGGTACGGCTCGATGGCCCTAGGTTTGAGCCTCATCACGTGTGTAAAAATTACAGTTCTTTTAGATGCATTACAAAACGGTGGGCCAAGGGTTTAGCTCAGTGGTTCCTCCGCCTGCCTCGCAAGCACGAAGTCCTGAGTTCAATCCCAGGTACTACCAAAAAAAAAAAAAAAAGTTAACTACAAATGGGCAGTATCAGAAACTATCTACATTCCTAAACACATAAATGACTTGAGTTTCCTACCTCAGGAAGCTCTAAAACAGTGATGGCAAACCCATAGCTCGAGTGCCAGTGGGCAAGCACAGGTAGCTCTCTCTGTTGGCACACGAGCCAAGTGGCCCTAGAAGCTGAACACGAGGCAACAGTGCATGTAAGAGCCACACACACGCTTACAAAGTAGCAGGGCCAGGCAATATCACCAGCAGTTAGCACACTCAGTCTCTAAAAGGTTCGCCATCACTTTTGTAGAGGATATTCACACACATTTATGCTAAGGAAATGACTTGTAGAGAAAGAATGGCACAGACACCAAAGGGGAAGAAACTACCAATATTAGAAGAGAAGAGGACGGAAAAAAGCATAAAGCCACAGGGGAGGGAGAACCGAGTCAACTGAGCGCTTTCATGACAGACAGGGATATAGCACGTATGGATGTGAAGGCAGTGAGCCAGCCACAAGGTTCCCCAGCTCCACCTGCACAAATGCCCAGGGGCCAAGCCTTCACAATGTTATTGTATGTGGTATCCCGGAAGCAAACTCAGGGTCCTGCCATGGATCCACAACTCCCTCTCAGGGTCTACAGAATAAATGTGACTTCAGCAGACTTCTGCACTAAGTCCACATCCCCCAAGAGGGGCTTCTGGAGCCAGAACTCAGCTACAGAGTAAATCGCAGCAGGGTGATACAATTCGAGAGTGTCGATAAATCAGAACAGCCTGAGGTATGGAAAAAATCAAGCTCTAGCAACACCTCAGCCAGTGGAGTTTTTAGCCCCCAAAGTACAGCTGTGGAATCCAGGGGAAGCCTTGGAAGCTACTGCCTGATAACCCTCAGCCCTCGGCAGCCTCAGGAAAAGACTGACAGAAGACTCATCACTGGAGTGAAAGCTCACCAAGTGCAAGGGCGCTGCTGCACTGGTGGAGTCTGCCTATTTCTTGCTAACTTTAAATCACCTTTGAAAATTAACAGAAATAGGGAATTAAGACGGTGCCCCAGCACCCGCACCCACAACCCGTCTCTTACTAGAGTCCACCGCACTGATTCCAACAAGCAACCTGCTCACACTCCAGAGGTAAGTGACAAGAAACTACGAAACTGCTTCCAACTCTGAACACAGAAATGGACTCCTGGTTTTCTTTAGTACCTTCTGTTTTGTTTTTTTTCTTTGACACAAGGTCTCATGTAGTTCAGAGTGGCCTTGATCTCAATACGTAGCCCAGGCAGGTCCCCATCTGAAGTCAATCCTCCTGCCTCAGCCTCCCAGTGCTGAGATTACAAACCAAACGTGCACTACAGCACCCGGCTCTATAGAGGCCCATTATTCTCAGTTGGGTGGTGACAGGAATGTAACTCACAAAATTGGCAGCATCCATGATTCCATCTTCCACAGGATGTGTGCAGTCCAGGGTGAACTTCAGGACTTGCTTCTTCTTTTTGCCCCCCTTTGCCACAAGCTTTTTCTAAGAAAGCAAACACAAGAGAGATGAATTAAAAGAACCAAAACCTTCACACATCAAAGCTCATAACAACACATAATCTAAGGATACAGGGTCCCTCACAAGAGCACCAGAACCAGTGCTCGGCCCAAGAGCGGCAGGACCATAGAAGATGCCGCTCTACAAACTTAAGCATCTTAGAATGGGGGAAGATTGTGACCTCTGAGAGAGAAAATTCTTCTAGCCCTTGACCCCTTTGATCTATCCAGCCTCCCCAATCTCTACCAACGTTAAGGGTTTCCCTTCATCTGGACCTAAAATTTCCAAACACACTTAGGTGCCAGGATTAGAGCACAGGCAACACAACCAGAACAACTTCGGTGTGAAATCAATTTCTGCCCTGTGTGTCCAGACCCGTGTCCTCGTCTGTTTTAGCTCGGCTCCCTTGATCCTGTCTCCCTACCTTCTCAGGAACAGCACACCAAACTGCACAGTATTTTGGCTGCTGGTCCACTGTAGCTTGGACAAGGTTAAGGCTAAAATGTAGGATTTTATTTTAACATTGCTGACAACAATTTCTGACCTACTGATAGCCTTAACCTATGAAGTACCATTTTCAAACTACCCAGTAGAGCACATCACCCGAGGTCCCTACTAATAAAAGTACATTATATAGTCTCCCTCTACAAACTTCTGACAGCATTAAAATACATCTGTAGTCATCTGTATTTTCACCTTAGAAAGTATGCAGAATCTAAAAATACCTTTCCAAGAATTCATCTTACCTCTCTTCGAATTTCAAAGAACACCTAAAACATAGCAAACTGGGTGAGCTTTTTAAACAGTGCTACCAAAAACAACGACACTTTTACACTTGCCAGTAACAGGAAGATTATTTTAAAATCTAGCCCCAGAAACCCACCCACAATGGGCTTGATAGCTACCACTGGTATCAAGATTTTAAACATGTTTTAGAAACATACAAATGTACAGAAGCATTTAAAGTCCATCCAGGCAGAAAGACTCTAAAGAACCGTAAATATAAGCCAGGGAATCCCAATTTAAGAATAAAACAGGCTCAAAATCAGCTCTTTTCAAGTAACCTGGCAGAAGGGCAACGTGCAACCAATGGGGCACGAGGTCGCCACACAGCCTGGCCGACGGAAACTTAAGAGGCGGCCTCCGCTATACCCCAGAAGAGGTCTTGTAATGCTGCACCCTAACAGGCTAATTTCCTCGGGGGGACTCTAGCTCAGGCTTCCTCCCTGAAGCCTGGTCACCCCTCAGCAGTCCATTTTTCCTCATCTCAGCAATGGGCTTCCAAATGCGCGACTCCCCAGAGGGGCAAGTCTCCCCATCTTCTTGACCCCTCGCCCAGGTAACCAGACCCAGGTAGAAGCGTCCGGGCTGCAGTCCCCCGCTGGACCCGGGCAGGCTCCTGAGCTGTCCCCCGGGACTCCGAGAGCCCCCCCCCCCCAATCTCCCACAGGGGCCACAGGCTGCGGCCTCATCCTCCCACAACGTGCTGGTTATGGCAGCTGGCCCAGCCCGCCCCGACTGGCCTGCTAGTCCGCCGTGGCCCGACGCTGCAGGGAGGCATCCCCTGCGAGCCTGGGCCTCAGCCACCCGGGCGAGGCCCACGTGCGTGCACCAGAGCCAAGGCCTCACGCGGAGGGATACTAACCACGGGCGCCATGGCGGCCGAGGAACCAGAAAGGGAGATGGACGCACTACGCAGCCGCAAAGAGCCGCAGCACGCAGGGTACGCAAGGCCCAGGCAGCACTAACCGCTCTGCCCCGCCCTTCGATCACCACGTTTTACTGGGCTAAGGACGGTCGGTGAGCGATTGGTTTTACCTGAATGCAAAGTTTGCCCTCTCCCGGGACTGAAAGGCTGTAAGCGGAGGCTGGAAGCCGGCAGCCTGTCTCACTGAAGGCGTTCTCAGGGGTGAACCAGACTGAACGAGCCCAAAGAGAGGAAGGAGAGCTGTACTTTTGAAAATCTTGGAGGGGGGAAAAAAGAATAGAGAAATTCACAAGACAAGTGGGATAGCCCACTAACGAGGAGATAGAGAAATCCCTTCTGGCACAGGAAATTTAGATGCCAGAACTGCTAAGGCTCAAGATCACTTTGCCTTCCTCCATCCTAAACAGTTTAGGACACTCATTCCCCTAGGCTGTGTCTTACCTAGCAGCCCTCTTTCTACAGTTATAAGTTGATCACCGCTCCTGGAGGCTTGGAGGAGATAAGTGTAACTCCCAACTGCTAGATGTCAGATAAACAATTTGTATTCTCCAAAATCAAAGAATGAATTTTAAGGCTGCCCTGGGTCCTGTCCCCAGTATATTTAATTTTTTTTTTTTAAGTTTCAATTTCCCTCTCTCTCCTTCCCCAGCACTGAGATTGAACTCAGAGCCTTCAGTATGCTAGGCAAGCTCAACATGTAAGAAAGCTACATCCCCTACTCCTACTCTTATTTTGTCTTATTAAGTTGTCCAGGCTTGGCCCAAACTTGCCATCCTCCTGCCAGCCTCCATACCTAGGATCACAGGTGTGGGTGACACACCCAGTTCTGCAAGGGTCTTTCCCCTCTAGGTCATAGCCAAGGACTGGACCACTTCTCACCTCCTCAGACTCCCTTGTGTTTATAGAGTCTAATTTCAGGGTCCTAACTTCTGGTTACTCCCGTTGTATCCTCACTTGGCTGTCAATTACATGGCTTCAACGTACTCCCCAGCGAAGGCCCAGCCTGTCCCATGCTGACTAATCTAGGTTCAAACTCAGGCCTCTGGAATCAGGTAACCATACTGCAATTGTTTTGGGGAGACAAGGTTTTCTTATATAGTTCAGGCTAGCCTTGAACTGATAACAATCCTCCTGCCTCAACCTCCCAAGTGCTTGGATTGCAGGCATGTGCCACCATACTTAGTTCTAGCATCATTAAAAACCAAAAAGCAATATTTTATATTAAGTTATCTCTATTAAAAACTACAAATACCAAACACAGGATCGCATGCCTATAATTCCAGCACTCTGGGAGGCAGAGTCAGGAGTATCACAAATTCCAGGCCAGCCTGGGTAATTTGACAATTTAGACAGTCATCAGTGGGGGTTCTGGGGTTGTAGCTCAGTGCAAGGGCCCTGGGTTCAATCCCCAGAAACACTGAACAAAGTCCAGACAGTCTCCAACTTTACAGTGGTAGAAAAGCAGGCTGTCTGTCTGTCTGTCTGTCTCTGTCTCTGTCTCTGTCTCTCTCTTGGGCAGCGGCAGGGAGGACAGTTCCCAGTCAGCCGTGGGTGCTTGACTGTTTGCTTTTGCTGACAGGTTCCTTGTTTGTGCATGTCAGACATAAGGTATTTCCTGCTGGTGGGTTTGTGGGGATGACCCCTGAATGAATGAACTAAGATGCCCCAGCTACCTCCCTCTACTTCCTCCTGGAGAAGGAATGGGGGCATTCATTTACACAACAGCCCCCAGGTGCTTACACACCCGCCCTCCACATAGGGTAATCTCTGGTCTCTAAGGTAGTCACCAGATTAAATGAAGAATTAATACAAGAGAAAGTATCTTTGCCACTGTTTCTGTTGTCATAACTGGGCGCACAAATTGAACCAGGACTAGAGAAAGCCTTTAAAAGCACAAGTAGTCTCTGTGTAGAATTTACTTCTTTTCCTGGCAAACACCTACTTTTCATTTGAAACTCAGCCGGAGCTGGAAATGGTATGCACCCCTATAATCCTAGCACTTGAATGGCTGAGGCAAGAGGAACTCAAATTAAAGGTGGGCGTGGGCTACCTCTTTCAAGCCCAGCCTGGGGTACATAGTGAGACTTCATATAAAAAAGAAAAGTCAGGTATGGTGGTGTCCACCTGTAATCCCAGCAGAGGAAAGGCTGAGACAGGAAGATTTTTTTTTTTTTTTTTTTTGACACAGGGTCTCACTTTTTTTTGTGGTTCAGGCTGGCCCTGAGCTCAGCCTCCAACTCACATCACAGCAATCCTCCTGCCTCTGCCTCCCGAGTGCTGGGATTACAGGGGTGAGCCACCATACCCGGCACTGGGGTATGTGGTACTGATTGCTGCTGGGCGTGAGTCTCCACACCCAGTATTGTATGTGGTTAACCAAAGATCGAGCCAGATTCTTGCGCTTGCAAGACAGGCGCAGGCCACTGACCTAAACCCCCAGCCCCAGGAAGATTTTAAATTTAAGTCTAATTTGGGTAATTTAGCAAACCAGTCTCAAAATACAAAAATAAAAAGAGGACTGGGGATGCAGCTCAATGTGAGGGTCCCGAGTTCAAGGTGCAAACCCAAGTACAAAAAATTAAAAGGTGCAGAGGGGTACTGATGAAAAGGCCCCAGTCCTGCCCTCTTCCAGGAACCTAAGGGGAACCAAGGGGAGCTGCAAGCCCAGAGGTGCGCTGCACATGCAGATTATGGAAGTCTCTCCTGGTGGAATGGAGCCCCACCCAGCCCAGGCCCCAGGGGTCAACCCTGGAGGGGAGTCAGAGCCCCCCAAGAGGCCTGGAATCCAGAGCTCTTGATCCTCCTCCTGAGCCGGGAAGCTTGGGGCCTGCGGTCTGCTGCTCTTTGGTCCCCCACAACCGGCCATGGAGGAAGCGGGGTTACCAAGCCCTGTCTATTCCGGACAGTCGGTCGGAGGCCCTGCAGTCACGCGTTCCTCAGGCGCTGCTGTATCATCTCTGGCGAAGCACTGGAAGCTTGAACCTTCCCCAGCACGGTGGCATCTGCTGACCTCCTGGGTGCCACCTGAGTTCTGTTCCGCCTGGTCCCTGCGCATCGCAGGGCTACATAGTTCGGGGACTGTGGACGCCAGCGACCAACACAGCGGGTTCCCCAGAGGACACAGGGCGGGGAATCCGGCGGGAGTGGAGGGAGAAGAGGAAGGCAGAGGAGGCCTCGCGAGGCTGCGGCAGGGTGACCTCCTCGGCGGGCAGGGAGCTGGCCTCCTGCGCTCAGGTGCAGGGATCAGTAGGGCTCCGGAGGAACGGGTAGGAGGCGGCGGCGCGGTCTCTGACACCAGCCCTGCGGAAGGACCACCCCGGCCTTGACCCCGTGCTGTCCCCACCTGTGTCAGGATTGATCTTTGCGCCCCTGGAGAGCTCGGCCATCCCAGACACCGCCAGCAGCCACCACTCGAGTGCCTGCTGTGCCATGTGCAGTACAACTGCCCGCGCCTGCTGGGCTGCTTCCAGGATGTCTGCACTGGCTGCCTGAGAGGCTTCACCGCTGATGGCCGCCCGCGGGCTGTGCCAATGAGTGCCCCTATCCCCAAAGGCTCTCCTTGAACCCAGGTGCACAGGGGAAGGCGAGGCTTGGATCCAGACAGAAGAGGCTGAAAAGCCAGAAGTGGTGGTGTACGTGTGTAATCCCAGCACCAGGGAGGCCGAGGCAGGAAGATTCCTGCAAATTTGAGGTCAGCTTGGGCTACATAGTGTGTTCAATGCCAGTCTACACAGTGAGACCTTGACTCAAAAAAAAAAAAAAAAAAAGAACACAGTTCTTTTCGGTCAGCCAGGAAGAACGCTAGTGTTGAGAGCAGTGTCTACTGGAGCCATGAGTTCCAGAGCTGTGCAGACCGGTCTCCTGGCCAGGTGCACTCAGCTCATGCTGTTGGAGCGCTCACCATCTCCGAGGATTGCAGCTCTCTAAGTTAGGTGCAGCTGAACCGAGAAAGAAGGTGCATGTGGATTTCTCCAGAGACTAAGATCCCATGAGAGATTGTGAAGAAATGAAGAAGGCCAGGTCTCTGAGAGTGCAAAGTGAAGCAGAAACAGAAAGGTTTTTCTGGAGTGAGCTCCAGACTCCTGCCACTGATCCTGAACTGTGAGACAGCAATGTGTGGGCCAAAGAGAAGCTCTCATGACCAACACCTGTGTGGACAGTCAAGGAAAGAAGCTGGGTGATGCTGTGCCCATTTTGGGGGGATAAGGGGTGGACCGTTACTGGTCCAAGACTTTCCACACAAAACCAGGAGCCAAGGGCAGGGAACAGCCTCAGGGACCTCAAGGTGGGAAGGGGACATTCTGAACCAGTTCCCAAATGTTGCCAGGCATGTCCCCAAACTTGGCTCATTTGGTGGGGGCACCAACACCTCTGGGTCACAGGGTCACCCACTCTAGCAAGGCTGGGGCAAGGGCAGAGCAAGGCCAACTGCTGTATTTCCAGCAGAGCAGTGAAGCCACCTTCAAGCTGGTATTGTTAGTCCCACCAGGGACACTCAGGGCAGGTGCAGAGCTGCCTCCTCTCTGCAGACATCAGAAAGTGGTGAAAGGTCCCATCGAGCTCCCTCCCTGCCCCTCTCCACTGGCTGCTGCCATTAGGGAGCCAGAGCACTGCGCCAGCTGTGACCTGGAGTGCAGCAAGCAGGCTGGGGCGGGAGCAGGGCCGGGTCCCAGGCTGACCGAGTGACGTGCCCTCCGACCTCTCCCTGGGGCACGTGCACACAGCGCACACACACCACGGTAAATGTTTCTGCCCTCCCCACACCCAGCCTCCACCAGCTGCCTCTGGAAGCCGCATCCTGGCCACTCCCCTCCTGACCCTACTTACCCTGATCTCACTATCCCTATCCAAAAACCCGGTAGATTAGAGCAATGAGACAGTCAGAAAAGGATGCGTTTCCCGTCGCCCGTTCCCGGCTGCTGCGATGGAGGCACACTGCCCCGACGGCCGTGTGCACCTCGGTCCCCAGGACCCTGAGACAGCGTATTTCTGCAACACCTCAGGGCAGCATGCGTGCTCCCGCGACAACACGCACCAGGCGCTCAAGTTCGCCCTCCACGACACTGTGGCCCTGGGCCAGCGCGACCGCGATGATCCAAGGTGCAGTGAGTGCTCCTCGCGATTGGCACGGGCGGGCGATGCGGCCAGGGCAACAAGAAACGCCCTCAGCTGCTGCCCGCGCCCTCCGCTGCGCTGCGCGTCGAGCCCCTAAGTTTTGTGCTCCACCGACATCAAGTCGCTGCTACTCTGCATCCGCTGCTTCGGGGACCTGCCGCGGTGAGTAGAGGGCGGGGACTGGAGCAGGGGATCTGGACCAGGGTTCACAAGCTGCCGCCGCTCGGGGTGAGAGGCGTCGACCCGGTCCACTGCGTGGACCTGGAATGGGCCTATGTGCAGAGCTGCGAGAGGCTGGAGCAGGCGGTGCTGGTGAGCGCAGACCGCGTGCAGGAGCCGGGTGGGGGGCAGGGCGGACTCCAGGAGGCTGAGAGCACCCCGTTCCCAGGCCGTGAATGTCTTGTAGATGGCCACATGGGAAGCCATGGCGCTGCCGCAGGCCATGATGGAGAAGGTGCGATTCTGCGCAGAGGAGGAAGTCGCCATCCATGCGCTGTTCAGGAGCAAGCAGGTACCTGCTAGGGGAGGACTCTGGGGTGTGGGGGGAGGCAGCCAGGGGGTCCCTGGGTCTGCGGTAGTTTCCAAAATATCGGGGCATGCTGGGTGTGGTAGTGTATCCCCTGTAATTCCAACACTCAGGAGGGTGAAGCAGAAGGTTCATTTTGATTTTGGGACAGCCTGGGCTACAGGCAGTTCCAAAGGGGGAGGGTTAGGGAACCTCTAGAGAGTTCCAGGAGGATGCCAGGGCCTGGCTTAGACAGGAGTGGTGACAGTGAAAGGAAGGGTCCACAGACTCCCCAACAGTGGGATGCAGGGAGGAAGGAGGCCTCTGCCATTCAGCAGGTCCATAGGTCAGAGAATGGGAGGCGGCTGGTGTCCAGGTTAGTGTCATCATCTCCCCAGCACATGCTGGCTGAGAGGAAAGTACCTCTGCTGTGGCTGTGCAGAGGTGAATGGTGGCCACCCCATCCTTTGGCCCTTAGGCTCCTCAGCTTCATGCTCCAGGCCTGGGTAGGTTCTGTTCACCTGGAAGCAAAGCATTTTGGGGTTCCCAGCAAGGAGGCAGGTGGTACAGGGCTGAGGGAAGGCGTGACAAGAAGGACTTGGGGGGCTGCAGCTCCTGGGGCCTTGGGTGGCGACACAGCCATCCGTGTGGAGAGCAGGTAGGTACAAGAGAAGGATAGCTAGTACAAGAGAAGGACAAGGCCTTCAAGGAGCAGCTCTGCCACTTGGCCACCCTACTGCCCACACTGCAGGGGAGGGGAGTGACGGTGCAGGCTGTGCACCTCGGCCCTGAGCGCCCTTCCCTGGCTAGGCTCCAAGTGCCAGCCCTCCCTCAGGTTCACCTGGTTGTCTGCTCCGCCTTCCTCAGCCTGGCCAACAAGGCTGAGTTCCTGGATCTGAGCTATGTCAGTCCCCACTCCTTCAGGACCCTAATTTGCTGGAGACACACACACACACACACACACACACACACACACACACACACGCGCACACACATGCACACAAAGCATGCACAGGCTGTCACTACCACAGCCTAGACTAGGTCTGAAGACTCCCCACCCTCCCTCCACACCAACTGTGAAGGTTCCAGTGAGCTCCTCTTAGGACAGGAAGCCCAGCACGACCCTCTACCCCTCGCCTTTGATTTGGATGAGGAGTTGTCCAAGCCAGTGACAGGACAGGGAGGGACCTCTGAGAGGGACCGGGTCAAATGCCAAAAGTAGATGTGCTGGAGCCCAATGACCCCCTGTAACTTCAACACTCTGGAGACCAGCCTAAACTACATAGTGAGACCCTGTCTCAAATAAAACTAAATAGATAAATTAGATTTGCTGGGAGCCAAGGATGTAGCTTAGTGATGCCAAACCTGCCCAGCAAGCACAAGGTCCTGAGTTTGATCCCTGCCCCTGTACCACAAATAAAATAAAAAGATATTCTGGGAGGAGAAAAGGACTCCTACCCCCTGCCCACCCCCACACTCTTTGGCCCTGGCCCCACAGGAGCTTGTGGGAAGACTCAAGGGCATCGTCACCCAGCTGAGGCTGGCACAGAGCCCCAAGGAACTGGTGGGGCCTAGCTGCCTCTTCCCAGTGGGAAAGATGTCAGGGTCGCCAGCCCTAGACCCCCACTGCTGGAAGAGGTCGAAAACACCCCCTTCACGGAGCACTGCCGCAGCCACCAAGAGGACTCCTACCAGGTATGGGCCCAACCCTTTCTCACCCTTCTGGCTCAGCCTGGGAGGGAGCCCCAGGCCCCAGGGGTAACCCAGATGCTCCGGCTGCCTCTGTGTGCAGGGCCTGCAGGGGGCAGTGTGGAGCTGAAGGACAAGGTCCAGGAGCTGCACCAGGACCTCCCAGAGCACACACCCTCAGCAAAGCAGAGATCATGGGTGACATCCTGCGGTGGTCCAGGAGCCAGAAGTGCATCACCTCAGAATATACCATCATGAAGGGAGGGCTTATGAGCCATCTTCCGGGAGGTAGCCTTTTCCTCAGGACCAGCCCCAGTACCCCCACACCAAAGGACACCAAGGACAGGAGGGGAGGAAGAGGGATGCCCCACAGAACCCCCATCAGGAAGATTCTGGAACCCAGAATCTTCACCACCAGGAACCACGCCCAGATGGTGGGGCCTAAATGGCCCTCAGCAACCTGGAACCAAAGCCCGGGATAGTAATTCCTACTCGGCATAGCATCCAGCCTCCCATTTTTGTCTTCCAGGTTTGAGAGGAATCCTACCAGCATGTGGCTAACAAGCAGATTTATGAAGGTCCCAGGAAGCTGGGTGCTTGGCAAGCCCTACACACAATAACAGTGAGGAAGGAAGTGAGCAGATACTAACCAGACCACATCTACACCCTGCTCCTTTGTGCCCCTCCTGGCCTCACCCCTGCCACCTCCCCTGGGGTAGTTAAGGTCAAGAAGCAGTGAGTGAAAACCTCCACCAGAGGCTGAGCCCTCTGTCAGAGAAGACCTCAAAGACGGTGGGCCTCTTTAGGTGGTGCCATCCTTGAGAACAAGAGCCTGATGCCACCAAGAACAACACTGACCTTGGGCCCCACAGCCCAGCTCCAGGAACTCCTCCAGGGGAGGAAGAAGAACACCTGACTCACCACCGTCACCAGGCAGATCACGCCCTATGTGTGATCCACTGCCAAGGTGAAGGAGCAGCTGGAGCCCAGGGTAGCCAGAGGGTGTTCTTCGGGCCAGCAGGCCAGGTCCTGACGGTCCAGTGACCACATGCTGAGTATCTGCAAAAGACTTGGTCAGAAGCTGGGCGTGGTGCCACATCTGTAACCCCAGCAATTGGGAGGCTGAGGCAGGAAGATCACTATAAGACCAGTCTGAACTATATAGTAAGACCCTGTGTCTAAAAACAAAACAAAACAAAAGATATGGTCACTGCGATGAATCTGCTGTGATGCATAAGATGGCTTCCTCCAGCCCTCAGGAAGTGGTCATAGCAGAAGGGACTAGTGGGGAGCGTCATGAAGACCCTTGGAACATCTAAGCAGTGGAACATGGAGGTAAAAGCAGGACTCCATCAGCATGTGCCCAGGATAAGCCAGGTCTGGACCAGGGCCTCAAACCCTGCTCAGACATTGAGGCAGTTAGGCCACCACAGGGCTGGTTAGCATGCCCATCTCCCACCACACCCAGCCTAGGTGGACTGGTGCACAGACGTCCTTCACCTCCCTCTGGCAACCACATCTGCCCTGACTGCTTCCTGGGCCCCATTTCTGGTCTCATTTGGGGCCTGTCCCCAGAAGGTTCAGAGAGCGCTGTTCAGAAGTCAGGTCCATACAGAGAAGCACTGTGTCCACCCTCTCTCAGTTGGCTGGATATGTCTGGATGGAAAGTGTCCAGGAAGGCTTCTGCGGGCTTTTCTAAGGATGTCCCAAGGAGTGCTAATCCCGCGATGTGATCTCCTGCTCTCTCCTGCCCCAGCAGCCTCACATTGGCGAGAGTCTCTGACCCCCTGTGGGCCTGGGACCAGGGCTCCTCTCCACCTGGAAATCCTAGTCCTTTGGCTTGGGCATATTTCCTTTTAAATTATTTGATATTTTCATTTTTTTTCTTTTTGGGCTTCCTATACCTGAATAGTGCCCTCCATTTTACCTTTTCTGTTTCTTTGGCACTTCTGGGTAGTTTCTTCTTTCTCTTCCAACACATTTATTCAGTTGTTTGCTTCTGCTACTTTGGTTAAAAGAGCCTTTCTTTTTTGTTTGTTTGTTTTTAAGACATAGTTTCATTGTGTAGTCCAGACTAGCCTTGAACTCATATGTATCCTGGGCTGGCCTCCAACTCGTGGTGATACCCCTGCTTCAGCCTCCATTAGGCTGGGATTACAGCTGTGCATCACCTTGCTCAGCTTCCTCCCTTCTTAAGTAACTTTGTAATTTACTCCCTTTTTAAAAAAATTAACTTATTAGAGCTGGAAATTTAGCTCAGTAGTTCCAGTGCCTGTCTTGCAAGAGCAAGGACCCAGGTTCGATTCCCGGTAACCACATACAATACTGGGCATGGAGACTCATGCCCAGCAGCAACCAGTACCACATACCACAGTGCCGGGCGTGGTGGCTCACGCCTGTAATCCCAGCACTCGGGAGGCAGAAGCAGGAGGATTGCTGTGATGTGAGTTGGAGGCTGAGCTCAGGGCCAGCCTGAACTACAAAGCGAGACCCTGTCTCAAAAAACCTAAAAATAAAAAAAATAACTTATTATCTCTTGGTATCAGAGATAAAACTCAGGACCTTACACTTGCAAGGCAGGTGCTAGAACTATTGAGCTAAATCCTTCGCTCTCTCCTTAAGTGACTTTGTAATAGGAAACAGTGAAGACACCCAGGACTTGGAGGCAAACTTTATTTACATCGACAGGCCTGTCTGGGATATTTTCTCACAGTACCAGGAGGCTTTCTTTTGTCTGTCGTTTTATATAGGGATTGCAAGGAGGAAAGGGGATAGGTATCTGAAGTGGGCATCTGTTCAGAGCAGGGTGGGCCACGTAGGAAATCGCTTGGGCTAAAAACAAGTAAAACTGTTCACCACCCACATTTTCCTGTACTGGGTTCCTACTTTTGTGTTACCCATTTTATGGCTCTGTTCCAGCAGCAGCAGCAGCAGGTCACAGTGACACTGGAGTTAGAGATCCTCATGCTGGTCCAGTCCTCAGCACCAACACTGACCCTCTGTAAGCCATCTATCTGATGGCCCGTGTGTCAGAAACATGCATGTTATGGTCCAGAATGGCCAGTCCCCAGGCAGACAGGAGAGTCGCAGACAGATGTCAGGGTATCTCCTTGGCACCATAACAGGTCAGATAGGCAGCCATACTCTCCACAGTTGGAGTTATGTTCTTGGCAGCACTGCAAGAAAATATGTATTGGGGCCGGGGATTTAGCTCAGTGGTTCCTGCGCCTGTCTTGCAAGTGCAAGGATCCAGGTTTGATTCCCCGGTAACCACATACAATACTGGGCATGGAGACTCATGCCCAGCAGCAATCAGTACCACATACCCCAGTGCCAGGTGTGGTGGCTCACGCCTGTAATCCCAGCACTCAGGAGGCAGAGGCAGGAGGATTGCTGTGATGTGAGTTTGAGGCTGAGCTCAGGGCCAGCCTGAACTACAAAGAGAGACCCTGTCTCAAAAAAAAAAAAAAAATGTATTGGGCTGGGGATTTAGCTCAGTGGTTCCAATGTCTGCCTTGCAAGCGCAAGGTCTTGAGTTCATCCCCAGGAACCACATACTACAATGCTGGGTGTGAAGACTCACGTCCATCAGCAGTTAGTACCACATAACACAGTGCTAGTCGTGGTGGTTCACACCTGTAATCCCAGCACTTGGGAGGCAGAGGCAGGAGGATTGCTGTGAGTTCCAGCCTTGCCTGGGCTACATAGTGAGCACAAGGCCAGCCTGAACTACAAAGCAAGACCCTGTCTCAAAAAGAAAAAGAAAAGGAAAATATGTATTTACCGTAATCATTACAGGCTACAGAACCGTGTTTTAAAATTGATTAGTATACTTTATACATACATTATGATCACATTCATCATTGAGAATTTGTACCTGCACATAGTGTATCTTGATTCTCATTTTTTCCAATTACCCCCCCCACAACCCCAACCCATAGGGTTGCGTAAGCTTTGTTTCCTTTTTTTTTAACTATAAAATTTTTTATTTCTTTATTTTCCCCTAACCCTTCCCCTTTTCCCTTTGAACATTTTCTTCCTGTTTCACAGTACTTATCATACATTTTGGAACTCATTTATACCTTCAGTTTCTCATACCAGAGAAATGATATGGCATTTACACATCTGTGAAATATTTATTTCACTTATGAGTATGTCCTAAGGGTACCTCCATGTGAGTATAAATGACTCAGAAGTATTCTTCATGGCTGAGTAATACTCCATTTTATAAAATAAAGCCACATCTTCTTTATCTACTATCCAGTTGATGGGAATTTGGGCTGTTTCCAAGATTTATCTGTTGCACACTGAGCTACTATAAACATGGGTGCACATACAGACTATAGAACTTTGGAGTTATTAACTTCAATTTCAGATTAACCCATACCACACTTAAATTCAGATTAAACTAAGAAGCCACACTTTCCCCTTTAACTTTATCCAGGCTGTGGTTTTTCTTTTCTTTTCTGGTGCTACTGGTTGACCCCGTGGCCTATTGCACCAGGGCTACACCCAAGCACTGAGCTGCACACCAGCCTCTTCACTGTGGCCGAGTCACAGTGCAGATGCCCCAGGCCCTCCTGCCAGAACTCCAGCATGGGCCAGGATCTCGGTGCTACCTGTACTCAGCTGGGACAGCTTGTCTTGCTGACACCCTGGCTGCTTTTCTTATCCCCCATTTTGTTCCCAAGTCCTATGGACTAAACCCCATTTTAGGCCATCCAAGTGCCCTCTCCTGTGACCTCCAAATCCAGCCCAGCACAGCCAACCATGCCCACCCCCTTCAGCCTGCTGCACAGCTGCGGAGCCTGATTCCCATCCCAGCTGACCCTCCCAGACACCACCCCTGCCTACCTCGACCCCCAGAACACCCTGATCTCTACAGCCTTCCATTCCTCTAAGGGAGTGGCCTGGCCCCACCCTGCACCTCTTTCTAGAAGCTTCCTGTTTCAGGGTCCCAGCAGGTGTCAGCAAAGACCCCAGGGCACCCTGGTCTGGGTAGGTCTTGCTGAACGTCACTCTGTGCCACAGCCCTGCTGCGTTAACCCTGAAGTGTCTTCCTGGACCCGCACAAAGCTTCCACTGTCCACTACCACGGCTAGTGTCTTAGCAGGCTCCCAAGGCACTGGACCCTGGCAAATACTCCAGGACCAAGAAGGCACTCAAATGCCTACTTCAATATTATTTTCTGGAGATAGGGTCTCAACTATGTAGCCCAGGCTGACCTCAAACTTGTGATCCTCTACCTTGGCCTTTTGAGTGCTGGAAATATGGGTGCGCACCCCCCGGCGGGCTGGCTCAGGCACCTGTGGACAAGCTATCTGTCGGAGAATCTCAGCCTGTACAATGGCAATAGGAACAGCACAGCACTGGCCAGATAAAGCTAGTGATCAGTTTCAAGAAGCCTTTGGATTTCATTGTGCCCTGCCCCTTGGACCACAGAAGGGACCAGCTCTGTGGCCTGACTTTCTAGCTGTCAGATGTGATTCTGACAGGACCACTTTACAGCAATAAAGGGTATGGTTGTGCTGCTTTTCTCACACCTTGGGCTCTGACCTCAGTGTAATGTGTTAGACATTTGAACAGTATTTGCTGAAATTCATAACAGAGGCAGAGAAGAATATGCAATACCACCTCTAGTAGTTCAGGCTGGTCCCCGAGATCTTCCTGCCTCAGTCTTCTGGGTACTGGGATTATAGACATGAGGCACCACACCTGGTTTACAATTACCTGTTACAGTTACAGCTGGTCTGTGTCTGGCTCCCTAGAACAGGTGAGCCACAGGGCGAGGACAGCACTATACTTAGGGTTGGAGGAGTCTAGCAGTCCAGGTCCACTTAGAATGGGGGCAGGGCAAATGCCAGCTCCTCTCTCTGCCAAGGCTTGGGGGTCCCGGCAGCCTCAATTCAAGTCAGAGCTTGGTGTCCCCCTGAGCTGTTGCTGTTCAGGAAGCAAGTGTCTGTCTCCAGCAGCAGCCCTGCTCAGCAGAGAGATGAGAATGCTTGACGGATGTGGCATGGGAGGGTCTCCTGGGCTGCACCCTGGGAGAGCCACAGGCAGGCCCAGGGACATGCTCAGGCACAGCCGTCCCTCAGGAGTGATC
>PVIR01004250.1:32094-80937 GCA_004026965.1 Petromus typicus | reverse complement strand
ATGTCGGAAGAGTGCCCAGGGACTGAGTTTAGCAGCAGATGGATCGGGAAACGGCGACTGTGCCACCGAAGCTGCACCAGGGTTGGAGCTTACTGGTCTCCAGGCCCACTCCGGAAGAGCGCCCAGGGACTGAGTTTAGCAGCGGGTGGCTCAGGAAACGGTAACTGCGGCACCGATTCTGTGTCACCGAATTTCCGCCGGGGTTAGACCTTACTGGCCTCCAGGCCCATGCCAGAGGAGCGCCCAGGGACTGAGTTTGGCAGCCGGCGGCTCGAGGGGCGGTGACTGCAGCACTGAGTCTGCGTCACTGAATCTGCACTGGGTTTGGAGTTTTTGTCTCCAGGCTCACACCGGAAGAGCATCCAGGGACTGAGTTTAGCAGCGGGCGGCTCAGGAAATGGCGACTGCGGCACCGAGTCTGTGTCACCGAATCTGTGCCGGGGTTAGAGCTTACTGGCCTCCAGGCCTACGCCGGAAGAGCGCCCAGGGACTGAGGTTAGCAGGTCAGAGTCTGATTTTCTCCACAGTAACTGCAGAAGCACATCCAGTCAGCTTGTATTGGTAAGTAGATGGGCATGTTGGAACAACAGCCCCTAACATTGCAACTGCACAGGGCCTACAGCCTACTGGCCTCCAGGCCAAATGCACAAGTGAGCCCAGAGACTCTGTATTGCTGAGCAAGTGGGCCCATTACAACCTCAGACAGTGCCATTGTAGCAGTTCAGGAGCCACAGTCTCCCTGCCTCTAAAGCAGACAGGAGAAGGTGTTCTGACTATATTGATTGAGTGCCTCATATGGTGTGTTAGAACTAAGGGTTTTTCATTAGGTCCCAATACAGACTGCAAAGAGCAACCCAGGAAACACTGCTATTTTAAGGTTCCTAACTATTAAGAGGAAAGTGACTTGCAACAAATAGCGCCAGAAAACAAGGCAGGTCAGAGATGAGGAAACACTCCAAATCTCAGATGCAAAGATCCTCACCTCCAAGTAACACAGGGGGAAGGGAAATAGAGAAGTGTGAAGCCCAGTCTCCAGGGCCCTCGGAAATGGTAACCAAAGCAGATCTAGTCAAATGGAAATCAGAACTGATCTCTGAGATGAAAGCAGAGATATTAGACACTGTCAACATGATGATTAATAAAGCTAAAGAGGAAATCATGGAGTTGATAGAATCCAAGATAGCAAAAGCACTGGAACCTTTTAAACACCTACAAGCAGAAGCCCAGGAAATTAAGAAAGAAAATGAAAGCTTGCGCAACAGAATGAATTTGGCAGAAGACTAAATTTCAGACCTAGAAGACAGGATCTCAACCAATGAACTGGAAAGGCATAATCTATGGAAAAAAGCAAGGGATAATGAAAAGGCAATCCAACAGCTCCTAGATGATTCAAAGAAGAATAACATAAGATTGATTGGAGTCACTGAGGAAGCAGGAGACAATGCTAAAGACATCAAAAAGCTATTCACAGAGATAATGGCAGAAAACTTCAC
This sequence comes from Petromus typicus, assembly GCA_004026965.1. Taxonomy (NCBI): domain Eukaryota; kingdom Metazoa; phylum Chordata; class Mammalia; order Rodentia; family Petromuridae; genus Petromus; species Petromus typicus. The sequence goes on along the minus strand of PVIR01004250.1, from coordinate 79,444 downwards.
AGAAAAAGGTAAAGAATTGGACATACAAATATATAAAGCATACAGAACGCCACATGCCCATGACATGAAAAAATCTACACCTAGGCATATCATCATAAAAGTCTTAGACATATTAGCAAAAGAAAAAAAAAAACCAGGTAAAAGTATTTTATAATATATTTTCTTTAACTTAAAATATAATATATTATAATAAAATAATTATAAAACACAACTTGAATGTATGAATTTTTTGAACATATGATTTAAGCATTTTATGTTTTCTCACATTAAGGCTTTGGACTTGGAGTACAGAGGCCTAGAGGCTGAGGAAAGTGCATCTTCAGTGCTGGGCACAGCCAAGGGAGTCAGAAACAGGAGCCTGAAGGACACCTCCCTCCCCTTGTCCTCCCAAGGCCTCAGTGGAAAGTGATGTGCATGTGCTGTGCTAGGAAAATTGGGCTTTTAAAACCTGATTATTTGCATTCATGTTAGTCTTGTGCCTCTGTCATAGTGTGTATGTGTTATGTCTTTTGGAGAAGCTGAGGTCATTGGAGGTCCCATTAGGTGCCAAGCAAAAGGTCTACTGTTCACTCTGGGGCTGTGCTGTGAAAGGGAGAAGTTGTCTCCTCTGAGAAATGCCACTGACCCATGCCAAAGACTCGAGACTAAGCTCAACCTCAAAGATCAGATTTGTCACTATGTGTGCAGCTTTTCTTCCCAGCAAAACTGACCTTAGGACCCAGCTGTGTTTCTATTAATGTGACACAACCTTAGATCAGGACCTCATGGATGGAGGAATATACTTGACCCATTTCATGGTCATCAAGAATGTTAGAAGACACTAGAAAAGAGAGGGTCTAGCAGGGGGCAGGAATAGGAAGAAGGCAATGACCCTTCTATATCTTGAAAGATTTTTCCCCAGGACTAATGATTGAAACTGGAGCCTTCACACTGAGCTAAATCTCCAGCCTTAAAAATTTTTTTTAAAATATTTTGAGACAGAGTCTCAATAAGTAGTTAAGTTAACTGGCTGAGTTCGAACTTGCCATCTACCTGCCCCAGCCTCCTGACCTCCCATATTTTGGAAGGGTCATATTTTGGAAGGATTTGAAAGGATTCACCAACATACAAGTGTATGTTTAAAACCATCCAGAAATGTGATATAGTTCGCAATTCCTGGACAGCTGATAGCTACAACACATGGCAAATCCTAAGCAATTGGACATGTTTTGAGAAGGGAGGGAAGGCGTGGGCTCACTGAAGCACTACAGCTGTGGGCGCATAAGAAGCAGCATTCCTTCTAGTTCTGCAGATGGAGTGCTGAGTGGGCCTGGGGGTCTGAGGTGTAGAGATATTGTCAGTGAGTTTACTATTGTATAGCTCTGGGCAAGAAAGGAACTTTAGAAGTCTTCCCTCTGTATGCAGAAATGCTAAGAAAAATAATTTGTTATCTACTATTACTTCTTGATTCTAATTATCCACTGGGCACAAAAGGAAGCATCAAACTGGAGGAAGGGTTGAACTGGAGAAGGTCTATATCAAAAACATCTCTAGCTGCGGGCCTGACCCACCTGAAATCAAAGTGTGAGCCAGACATTCTGACCAAGCTTTGCCTTTGGCCACGTGTACACAGCCATAGCCTTGCCCTAGCTGGACAGGTGCTTCCTCCTCCTGCCTCTGTTTCTCTGGTGAGGGCAACAGAAGGGTAGTTTTAGTGACTTCTAAAATAAGCCCAGAAAAGCAGAGAACTGAAGCACCAACAGTCTGTACAGTTGTTCACTGCTGGACACCTGCCTTTCCCTTCCCTCCTCAGCCGTCCTGCCATTTTCAATGGCTCAAAGAAGAGCAAAAGTGTTTTGAATCATCGCTAGTCCTCAGCAAGGCAGAAAACCCAGCAAAAGGACTTGTGGCAGCCCTGAATTCACAAGCAGATGGGGTCCCTTCTGGGAGATCAACAAAGATGCCAGCACCTGGGTACAGGCTTCATAGAGGTTGTACTCTCTATAACTGTGGGTCTCGAAGATCATCTCAGGAAATGACCATAGTGCACAGAAGGCTAATCTGAATCCACAAGATGTAATGAAATCAGTCCTCATCACCACAAAGTGATAAAACAGGACTGAGGATTGGCAGGCACAAAGAGATGTGAAGAAGAACCTTTGTTTTTTCTTTTGGACACCAAAGAATGTTCTATTGAAAGGACCTTAGAGACTATGCAAGCCAACCTACTCATTTCCCAGACAAGAAAAGTGTAGCCCAGAGAACAGATGGGCTTCCTGTTCTAGTCATATGGGGGCTAGAAATATATATATGTGTATATATTTTTCATGAGCTCTAGTGAAAGTGACCAGTGTTATCTCATTTCCTGGCTTCTCAAATCCAGGATCCAGCCAAGTCTAACTATTATTTATAGTCTGAATATACCTTGTACTTTTCTACTTCCTACTACTGTCCCTTATCACATGAGATGCCATTCCTTACTCTCCCAACTTCCTAACTTCTGTCTTTTGAAAAGTTTTCATCCATCAGTGATTAGCTCACAGACAACATCTCTTGGAGAAACGTTTTCTTGCTGAAATAACATTTCATAAAGGCTGTGTCCTCTGCAGCTTTGGACATGGAAGAACTTCTTAATTTTTTGTCAGGGCTAATAACTAATATAATAATAGCAATGGCTTTTACACATTACCAATTATGGAGTGAGTAGCTTAGTTATATTTTATTTCATTTAACCTCATGGGTACTATCTTAAATGATATCAAACAGATGAGAACAATTAGGCATAGAGAGTTTGAACTGGGTTCCAGGGTCACTCAGCCAGCAGTGGGTCTGAAAGCTTATCCAAAATATGTTACATATCATCGTTATGCAGGTGAGAAGAGGAAATGAGATTATTTAATGTATTTTCTCAAGTCCTCCCCAACCAAAAATGGATTAATATTTGAAGACTGACACTCTCTAATTAATAGACATGGAATCCCTGAATTTCCAAACTTTCCCTAAGTTAGTTTCATCAAAAATAGAAAGCATTGTTTCTTAAACTTTAATTTTAGTGAGTGTGTTAGAGACTGCTTTTCTAGAAGAAGTATAGTGTCTGTGTGAGCCCTGTGTCCTTATCCTGATGTTTGTTACACCTGGTCAGGCTCAGACTGGTCAGTTAAATAGTCCTTTGTACATTACACAGAAGGAATGTTTACCTTCCCCAGGCTGACGGAGATTTCATCTGAGCTTCTGAACTTGAATACAATATTTTAGGCACGTGTGCCTTTTTCTAGAGATAAATTTCATAATGTTCATTTTATTCCTCAAGGATTCCTTGAATAACAGCTCTCAAGATTGGTTACATGGAACTTCTAATGCTACTGTTTTGAGGAATTTCCAGACTGATTCCCACAGTGGTAACACCAGTCTACATCATTCCTATCAACAGCGGAGAAGGGTTCTTGTATCCCCACAGACTGGCCATCATGGTCTAAGAGCTATGATGATGACAGAAAACCTCCATAACTATGGAAGTATAAGGAGATTTTCTGAAAAGATGAAAATAATCCGTGGTATGACAGCACAGTTTCTTTTAGATTTAAATAAAACAATTTTTTGGGAGTTCAGGGATAGGGAGTCTGTGTCATTGGGATTATAAATGGTCCTCACTATTTAATCATTTTTGGGAGGTGGTAGAATCTCTGATGGAAGGCAGTTGAATCCATAGGTGTGTGCACTTTAAGAAGACATGGAAACCATGGTCTCTTCTCTCTCTCTCTCTCTCTCTCTGCTTCCTGGTTTCCATGAGGTAAGCAGCTTTGTCCCATCACATTCTTCCTGCCATCATGTTCTGATTCACCACAGGCTCTCAGACAATGGAGCCAACCAGCTATAGAGTGAAATCTCTGAAGCTGTGCACTGACATAAAACACCCTTTTGGAACTTGCTTATGTCAGGTAATTTGTCACAGTAAAGGTAAACTGACTGATGCTGTGTAGTATAAGAGTAGTAAACACTGATAACATGTCTGTCTTCAGAATATCAAAGTTGTTAGGAGTTCGAGATTCATCTCCCCTTGTAGTGTTTCATGATGATCTGAGACTCAGACAGAGTCCCTTATCTGAATCTGTGCAATTCAGATCTAAGATGAATGAGTTATAGTTGTAATTATGCTTGTAGTTCCTCCACAGTAGTTCAAACAGTGTCATGGTAAGATGATAACTATTACCAAGAAGGGTCCATACAAAAATCTAATATCTGCATATGGCCTGTGGGAGAAATCCTTTGTCATCTGGTGTCATGCCTTGACTATATGTCTACATGTGTCATGCCTTGTCTACATGTCTCCCCAAAGTCTCATGCAGTCATAGGTGGAGCTTTCTCAGAGGTGGCTGTGCCTGAAGTGTGTGCCATTAAGTTCAAGAGCACAAAGATTAAGAATCTAAGTGTTACCCACCCTGTGTACTGGATAAGATATAAGGAATAGAAAGAGCTGTGGTCATTCCTTGTTGCTTTGCTATCTTCTGTCTACTACAAACTTCTCTGCCATGGCTATCTGTCATGCCACCCTGCCTTGGAGCCAGATGTTTATGGCTAGAAACCTCTACAAACTATGAGCTAAATAAACCTTTCTCCCTTTAACTTTGAGTAGTGGGTATTTTGTCCCAGCAACAAAAGAAAAGTAATAAGTCATCTGGCTCCAAGTTATTTTACTCAGGAAATGAACCTCTTTTAATATCTCATCTGGTTCCCAGCTTTGCAATGTTATCCTTTAAGCAAAAAGAGAAAATTGTGTATTTTTCCCACTAGAGGTGGAGAAGGGAGAGGCACGCTGACCTGTAGTCAATGTTGTAATCTGTTGTCAAATATCTTTGACTTTTTGCTTCTGTTTTTTTGCTAAAATCTCACCACTAGGTTACAGGATGTAGAAAGAATAAGCACGAACATTTTACCCTCCCTGGTTGTAACCATCACAACCTCACAATGCATTTGTTCAGGACCAAGAATCTGTAATTATCATTCTATATATGAGGATAACAGGCATGTTGAGCAAACAGTCTTTCCAGGCAGAATAGCAAGAACTTTCCTTTAACTTTATTTTTTCAAGACCTTAACTTTAGCATGATAAATATAGAAACCAAAGTCCTTAGGAGATTCTAAATGCAAGAAACACCTCTTCACATTAATTACCCAGATGAATTTATGCATGTGTGCTACCAGGCAACTATAGAAAATATGCATATATTCATGTTACCATTTTTTTCTGTCCAGTGAGTCTGAAACCAAGTTGAAGTTTTGCTCTTGACTCAGAAAAAAAATTAAGGTATGGACAACAGATTATATGTTCTTCATCACATAATACATGAAAAGTTATGTCAAAGAGAACTAGCAATGTACAGTGAGCATGAAAATGTTCTTCCTAGAGCTGCGTTAATTTTAACAAATGTTACCAGAATGAAGCAGCATATTTAACTCATGGAGGTTTTTTATAGCAGTTCTCTGTATGTGCAAAGTAAAATCTGATGATGTCTCCAAATAGAATTGTTACCCTTCCCCCTTTTCAAATAAAGAACTTCAAGGGCAGGGTGGGAAGGCTTAATGACAAAAATATAAAGAGTAGGACTCTTGTGATTTTTAACCAAGGATAAGCTCAATTTCCAGTTTCTGACTTCTTACAAAGTCCAGTTTTTATGAAACCAAAGATAATCTAAAATAATAGTTTCTCTCTAAAAAAAAAAAGTAAAGTTACTTTAGAATTTAAAAATAAAATAACACTGAATATTGATCATTGAAAATTACTTCTTCGGGCCGGGGAGTTAGCTCAGTGGTTCCGGCGCCTGTCTTGCAAGCGCAAGGACCCAGGTTCGATTCCCCAGTAACCACATAACAATACTGGGTGTGGAGACCCACACCCAGCAGCAACCAGTACCACATACCACAGTGCCGGGCGTGGTGGCTCACGCCTGTCATCCCAGCACTCGGGAGGCAGAGGCAGGAGGATTGCTGTGATGTGAGTTGGAGGCTGTGCTCAGGGCCAGCCTGAACCACAAAGTGAGACCCTGTCTCAAAAAACCTAAAAAAAAACCAAAAAAAAAAAAAAGAAAGAAAATTACTTCTTCCTTTTATGGTCATGTTACTTTGGAAAACAACTTCTCCCAGTACTGTTGACAAGCATCATCGTTCTTCACTAAAGCTAAGTCAAGAAGTGGATGGCAGGCTGCTCTATTTCGTTCCCGTGATATACTTCGTCGTCTTGAAAGAACCCCAAAGCAGGTTGTGCACGAAGGTTAGAGAGGCAGGGAAGTTTACAGATCATCAGTTGAATCTCCCATTCTGTGTATGACTGTTATTTTCTACATTCCTGAGAAGTGGCCAGGCAGAAATTCCTAGACTATGACCAGGACAGGAAACTCACTGCTTCACACAGTCATCCTCGCCTCTGTTCACCAAGTCTTACCTTTTGCTGCTTCTCACTCATTTTGAGTAAAATGCTGTTTTCTCTTAACTTTTGCCCCTATCTGTCTCCTGAGCTGGCACAGAGTCCCCTCTTTCTTCTAGGTAAATTTTGAATCCTGGTTTTCTTGCTTTAGACTTTTGTTCCTCTCATAAGGCACCCACAGCTCCTCTGATTTGTCTCCTAGTACTTTAGGTTCGAATTTGTCAGTATCAACTTTCTGTAAGAAAATTAACTGGATCTCAACCCACAGTAATTGACTAGTCTTCCTTTAAAGTACACACCCAAGGATTAGTGCAGCCTTTAATAGTTTTTAGAAATTGTTGCTGCTGAGAGATTTCTCTGGCTCTGTAAGCTGGCCCCTCTAATCCATTACTCTCCCTTTTGGTGACAGTGGGTCTGTAACCTGAGAACCTACCTTTGCCAGTGTCTCATCGTCCAAGTGATTCTTCTGAATCACGTGTTGAAGTGCAAAATAAATTTTTTCCTGAAGCTTTTGAACCTTCCTCGGCTCTATCAGCCAGGCTCGATCTGACAAAGAAAAAAATAATAATAGATGAGGAAGGGAGGGAACAGAAGCTTTGTTTTTATCTCATATACAAGTGCTGAATTTCAGATCCTCTCAAATGACTTGATTCTAAATTGCATCTGAAGACCTATAATTATTTACAGGAAAAATAAATATTTTATAAGCAATAATATCATGATGCCTGTCATCAAAATATAATACAAAAATAATCTCTTTGGAGGAAAGAACACATTAGTTCAATAAACTCCTTCGTGTTTCTTACTGCATGTGACAGGTTACATTCCTCCAATGTCCTCTGGATGAATACTGAGATTTCTTTCAAAGTAGACATTAACAATTTGTGTGGAAGATGGATTATAGAAGTCAAGAAATCCTATTATACAAGAATGCTATTGGTATTCTGGATCCCCTTTTCTCAGTTTATTCTTTCATCATATAAAGGTGAAGATATAATTTATGTAACATCAACATTATTTGACTTTAGAAATTTACTCCTGAATTCTACTTTTATATACTGAAGTTTTTAGCTGGTAGGTAAGGTAATCTCTCTTTCCTCCTTGCCTCTTTCCTTCTCTGAGTTTCTCCCACACATATTTAATCCTCTTTCACTTTATTCCTTTATTTATTTCCTTTATTCCTCCTTCACTTTATCCCCTTTTTCCTTTTCAGCCTGCAAGCTTCATACACTGTGGTGACAAAGCACAGACCAGTATCAAGGACTTCGTTTGATCTTTCAATGATGAGATGCCTGGAATCTCCAAAGGGTGAACAAATACTTACGGAAAAGAACTTGGACATGATCTTCCTGAACACAGTTCAGGTCAGGTGAGAAACCTGATTCTGTAAACCTAGACAGGGCAGGGACAAGTCTAGCCAAGAGTTAAGCAAACCCTTACGTAAGTAAGCACAAAGGCCCTCAGTGACAATTGTCAATCAGAATAAATTAAGCTTTCCTCCCTCTCCCTTCCCTGTGCTTTTTGGAGCTTAATAGATGGTGGCTATTGAATCAAGGACCTGGGAAAGGGTGAGGTCAGCATGAAATGGACACAGTCTGACAATGGATATTCCCTCTCCTGTGAGCATGGTGCTCAGCCAGGGTGGCAATGGAGGTGTTTGGAGTGGTAAGCCTCTGAGTACAGGTCTGCTACCAGGGCTGGCAGACTGCACAAGACAGAGGAAGCAGTTTTCAAGCTTCGAAACTCCACAAAATTCAATGCTAGCATGTTCTTATGAAAAAAAGGCTGAGTAGCTCAGCTGGTCTCTAACTTATAAAGACCAGACCAGTCATTTTCATAGTCTGATATGTTATTGCTTCAATATTTGTTGCCATGAATTTACAAACTTCTACATAGAATTCTTCTCTGAGTTGGCAAGCAGAAATTGCCAGAGAGAAACTGCCTCCATCACCCAGAGACCTACAGCCTTAGACTCAGCTTCACATTAAATTGTGCTCAATGGAAACAATCAAACAAATGAGAAAAGGGTAGGAGTCAGAATTTTTTGCAGATGGTTGCTATCAGAAATAAGACTTTATTGTCACTCATTCCATTTATTTTTGTGCTTCCAAGCCTGGAAAACTCTGTGTGTGTGTGTGTGTGTGTGTGTGTGTGTGTGTGTGTGTGTGTACCATCACAGCAGCCTGATTTTAGACAGACTCATTAAAGAAACTGTTAGCAACAATACTTTATGTGATAGGTAATTTCATTTTTTGATAAAAGAGTTATGTAAAAAATAGAAGCTAGACTAACTCTAGTAAGACAGTCAAGGATTACATTAAGAATAATGGTGTCTACTTGATTTTTTTTTTTTTTAGTTTTTTTGAGACAGGGTCTCGCTTTTATGGTTCAGGCTTAGCCTCCAACTCACATCACAGCAATCCTCCTGCCTCTGCTTCCCGAGTGCTGGGATTATAGGCGTGAACCACCACACCTGGCGCTGTGGTATGTGGTACTGGTTGCTGCTGGGCGTGAATCTCCACACCCAGTATTGTATGTGATTGCCGGGGAATCGAACCCAGGCCTTTGCACTTGCAAGACAGGCACCGGAACCACTGAGCTAACTCCCCAGCCTGGTGTCTACTTGATTTTAAAAAGTGTAGAAGTTGATAGTATTAGTAAACGTATCAGCTACAGATACAAGATGTAATCTCATACTACACACAAGATTGATTCCAGACTCATTGAAAAATATGTTGGATTATAAGAAAAGAAATCTATCTCCATAGACAAATGGATTACAGAAGGAGTAAAACTCTGACTTTAAAAATTAGGCAAGAATATATTTTTCTTTCAATAGACATCTGTCAATGAGGTTGCTATCATTTGACCTAAAATTCAATCAAACGGTTGGGTGACTCTAAATTTTAATTCTGGTTGAAGGAGCACACATTTATCGTGATATTATTTCTCTTATATTATCATGATTATATTATGATTATACGGTTGTCACATTTCAAGATTGCATAGATTTTTAGAAGCATTTCCATTGCAATAGTTCTAGTTGATCTATAGATATCACATCTTCTTTGAAAATGTTCTGGCTTTTTATTGTATTTTAGAACTAGGCAGAAGCTTTCTTACTATGGAGATGATTTCCCTCATTTGTGGTTGTGGGAAGTGTGTCTCTGGAAGAACCAGTATTTGGATTTCACAGATAAATGGTGACAGAGTTGGCACTAGACTGTGTCCTTCCATGTCTGAGATCCCTTTTCCACTAGGCAGCTGTATGGAAGCCATTTGTCCCTCAGCTGTCTTTACTTCCCTTTAAACTTCCTAATGTTGTTAAGAAAAAGGTTCTTTGAACTGCTGGAAGTGACCATTCCAATAGTAATTAACTTGGGCAGAAAAGCCAACCAGGAAAGCTCTCTGCTTATTTTGTTCCTAGGCTTAGTCTTTCATTTAGCTGTAAGTTTCACTGCATTGACATTTTTTTCAATGTTTTATTCTTAAAGTTTAAACAGAACTCAGACTACTGTCTGTCTTCATTTATTTCTTAAGGAAAAATTTTACTTATCTGTGTCTGGCATGACCCCTGTCCCATGCTCTACTCTTGCTTTTGGGGATCAATCGTCATTTTAATAAACTTGCAGCTACTTTCCTTTGCATTCCCCCCAAATATCAAAAACCTGCTAAAGAAAATATAGCTCTTCTAAAGATTTTCCTGGGCACCTTGGCTTCCATAGGTGTGACTGATGTTAAAGATAGTAAAGCAGGTTTAAAAATAAGGGAAGGACCTGAGGTCTGTCTCCCTACCTGGAGATATCAGAACAGCTGATGAGAACAAAGCAATTTCCTCCTCTGTCAGCTGCAAGGAACACAAATTCTTTGCAAAGTCAAATGCTTCATTTACTAGGTCATCAGAACCTATAAAGGAAGAAGAAATATTAAATGGAAGCCCTTGAGTTTAGACCTGAAGAAGAAGAGTAAGGAAGCGTTTTTATGAAGGTATCCAAGGATTTTCAAAGTGGACATCTAGAAAAGACATTTCTAAGTTCTGACCCATTCAAAATGATTTGACACTAATTATGCAATGAGGAAATCATTACCAGTATGAGTAATCAACATGATATGTAGTCAGTATGACAAGTAGCTGGGAATATGAGACCTGAGGCCCCCCTATAAATCTGAAACTATTTGTCACTAAAACACTATAAATAAATGATTTGTGGATCTTTTGGAATAGAGATAACATTTGTAGAAAATCTAAATCATCACATATAGGGGCAGAGGACTCCTTGTGATAGTGATGCTTAAATTTCACCGAGTGAGGATTCCAGGGGCTTAAACTGAGAAGCTCAACACTTAAAGAATGGAAATGAGCTACCACTCAATTGGTAAAATCCCTGGAAAGCTGATAAAGGAGCTACAGTGTATTTATTTTTAACTTCTAATGGATGCCTTGGAAGCCACTTGCTTAGCCATTGTGAACTTTGGCAAAATAATGTTGCATCTCTTCACTGATCCTTGGCAAATGTTTATTTGATGAAGCTGGAAATATACTGAGGTTACTTGCCAAGGTTCTTTCTTCTTTCTTGAAGGTGTAGCCTTGGGAAGAACATGGATGAATATCAGCAGTGCAAGGGAAACATTGTAGGTCCTGATAGGCTTGCTGTTGGCTCCCATATCAGCTAACAGGACAAGAGGTGAAAGATCAGTGGCTTCTTTGGTGTCCTTGGGCAGGAAATGGAACAAGAGGCACTGGGGATCATTGAAACCTTTCCTGGCCTCAGTCCATCTCTGCTAATGTTCTTCTCATCCACGCTGACTCACTGATGACTGGAGGTGGTGACATACAGCACTTCCAAAGGGACTGATGGTATTGGAGTCTTCCCACAACAGGTCTGGAGTACTTTTGACCAGGTGAACACCAGCTCTACAGTGCCCAAGAATGTCACGAGATCCCTGGCAAAAACTGCTACACTGAGTGAAAAAATATGAAAACTTCCTCTTTTCATTGACTGCCTTGACTAGCAATTATGGATTTACATAAGAAACTTAAGAGGTCACTTCATAGACATTTGGTGACCTGTGTATTATACTTTGTAAAGCAGTAAACCAGGGGGTAAAAGGAAAGTTGAGTTTGCAAAGAATGAACTTTAATGCACCCTCGCTTTTCTTCTTTTCTTTCTATAGTTCTTTTTTAAAATTTAGAATTAATCTAATTCCACAAGTCTCAATAGGATCTAGAGTTCACTCCTTTTCAGCTGAGGAGCTACAATTGTAGAATCACAAGAATTGGATGAAATACTGGAGACTGTTCTGGTCCAACTTTTATTGAATAAGGAGATATCAGCTCACATCAAAGAATCAAGACATTTCATTAGTCCATTTCAGTCTAGGAGAAGTTACACAGTTAATACAGTTGTGCCATCCCACAAAGGGAACTTACCTAAGGCTTTGAACATCTGCATCCCTCCATATTTTCCTTCAAACAGAACAGTGTTGTTTAATGGGTTGAAGGCACGGCACATTCTCACTAAAACCACTTCCAGGCAGCCTGAGTTAAAAAATTAAAAACCTGGATAAATATGTTCTAGTCACAACTCAAAGTTAGGAGTCTCTCAAGGACTTTAGCACACACACAAACACATATAGAAGCACCCAGACACTCTTTGAGAGTTCTTCCTCTAAATAACTGTTTTATAAATAAAGTACTCTTTATGTTTATGTGAAGAATTAAAGACAAAGTATACTAGTCTAAGATGGCTAAAATGAACGGCGTGAACCGCATCCTTTGTGGGAGGTATTTATATCTTAACACTGAATCATATTAAACTTAATTTCAGTTTTTGAAGTCATCATTGGTGACAGAATATGGAGAAAAAGTTTTGTGTCAGCTGGGCCCACTCTATTCACTTCCAAGGAAGTTCTGCTATTGGAGAAATTTGTTCTCAATTTTATCTGACTCATGGAGTCTCTTCTAACATACTCTGTGCATAATTCAGCACAGGGTGAGTTTGAGTAGAAATTCCATCTGCGTTTGACTGGGGTTCCATTCATATCTGATGCCCTTTGAAACAAGTTTCTTTGCCAGGTAAGTTCTGTCAAAATACTACATTGTTTCCGTGAGTTATAGTCAACACACACAGACCAACAGTTCTGAGAAGTCTTGAATAGATGAACCTGCATAAATTTAGCACTTTTGGAAAACTTAACTGTCAGCCTAAGAGGGAAGGAGCCTTGTCTGAAGAATAGGCAGTTGTGGTTTTTACACTGATTCCTGCATATCTGGGAATGAGAGGAGTCCCTTGAAGTCACTGGTGAATAATGTTGACTGTGTGAATTCATTGACTACCTTTGTCTTTCTCTCTGAACATTAACTGACAAAGTAAAGAGCTAGTGTTACACAGTTTCTCTTGTTTGCAGAAATGGGCCTATATGCCTCATAGTACAATGGGAGCAAGCTGTCAGACTCTGAAACCACATGTTTTCATGAGAACATTTTAGTGGTGTCTTGGTGCCTTTGACACCTTTCTTATTGCCTTACTTTATGTATGTGTTTTACTTTCCATGCTCTGTTGATTTCTCTTTGCTCTTAGCATAGGAAAACACTGATAAAGATTAACTGAAGCAATGCTTTTCTGACATTAACAGGATAGATACTACTGAGTGTCTATACTACTGAAGGTACTTTCCTGTCTCCTTATCATCTCCTATTCATTATCATATTTGTCTTTACAATAACCATATTAGGCTAGTTATACTAGCCTATTTCATGAATGAGTAACAGGAGGTTTGAAGAGATTAAGTAGCCTGCCTCTACACCAGAGTTAACATTTCTACAGTAAGGAGAGATTTTGGATGACTCAGCAATTTCTGAATGTGCAGTTCAGATTGGTGTATCCCAGTCATACTTAGGAATATAATCCCTGGGGTCGCCCCCCTTGGAGGTCTGAGTTCCACAGCCTACAATGGTACTTATTCCCCTGAACTTTCAGTAAACTCCTCTGGTGTTCCTGGTGTCATTCCAAGCATGGAATTCAATGTTTCTAGTCCATCTCTCTATTTCATAAATGAAGAAACTGCCATCTTCAGAGGTTAGCTCAAGATTACGTATCAAGGAGTTCAGATTTTATTCTTCAAAGACAGTCACAATGATATCTGCAAACCCACATGCTTTTCTAGATTTTCCACTCCCCTATCAAGAAGCAGAACCCAAATCTACCACTCTGGAGCCCAGGCAGGGTTTTATGGATGTCTTGACTGGTTCACCATGGTAGAATCAACACTTTGTGACTTCTTAAGCTAAATCACAGAGATCCCTGCATTTCTGCCTTGTTCTAGTGGCTGTGTACCACCAGGAAGTTCAAGAAGTCTGTGGAGAAGCTCACAAGGGCCCCAATCCAGAGCTCTAATGAGCTCCAAACTGCTACCTTGCACAGCTTGCTAGCCGGAGTGAGCCAAACTTAAAGTGGATCCTCTGCCCCCTGTGGAGTTGCCTTCATGAGCATCATGTGGAGCAGAGGTAAGTCATTCTTGCTAGCCCTGCCCCACTGTAGCTTTGAGAGAAAAAAAAATGATTGTCTTGACTGAATTTTAGGGCCGTTAGATAACTGATAACATTCAAATTAGTGCTTGAGTCAAAGTTTTCATCAATTTGCATTATTTGGTAAAGCAAAAGCAACAACAACAAAAAATATTTGGCTCAAGTTTAATATCAGCTTACGATCAGCTTTCTGATATTGAACATATCCTTTCTCTTCTTTGAATATTTGTCTCTTTTGTTTTAAGATGGAAATAATAACAATTTCATAAGACTAAACACGGTACCATTGACAAAGATGAAAATATGTACCAGTATTATCCTATGTGGAAAAGGACACTAATATAACTGATATTTGTGGATGAGATCACAGTGTTCCTATTTTCTGTTTTCAAAGGGAGGCAAGAAGGACAAAAGTAATTTTCTTCCTGTTAGGAAACAGCATCTGCAAAGTCAGTCCTATGAAGAGTTTCTTGGGGGTTTTCCTATGTGATTTTGTGCGTTGGAGAGGGGGAGAGAAGACAAGGAAAGATCAGCACTCAGCAGTTTCTCCTGGTAGACCCTGGCTGCCGGCTATCTTCATTAAAGTGATCGGAATGACCACAGAGGCAGAGCTCAGCCGGCCTGCGATTCCCCCCATGCAGAAGGCGAGGAGTACGCATGGCGCCAGCTCAGCAATTCAGCCACCTTGACATACTAATTACTTGCACTGCCTGTCAAGCTGGGTTTCTCAAGCTCCGCAATTAATAGCTCCACTTTCAATAAGCAAAACTGTATTTGACTTCAAAGGGAACTGAATGAGAGGATCAGGGCATTTTTATTACAGAGTATTTCGTCTGGGATTTCGCTGACAGTGTGGGTGGGAAAATGAGCTCCCTACTGGAAAGAGGGCTCTCTGGAACTATCATAGAGCTAAGGGTCAAGGGCACCCTGCCCTAAAACAGGCCCCTGAGAGCCTCCTTGCTCACCTGACTTCAGAAGTAGAATCTGATCGTTCTGACAGAGCTCCATGAAGCCTGTTATCCGCTTGGCGAACTCCACCACGTACTGGATGGCGTGTGTGATCTGGATCGCACACTGCTGCCACAGCGCTTCCCTGGACTGGGGGAGAGAAGGTACCGCACGTCAACGCAGGGAACTACTTAGGGCTGCCTCGTGGTGCTTGTCTGTGATTTGGAGGTTCAGGTGGGAAACTGCACAGTTCCTTCAGAAGAAGAGGTCCAAATTTCCTTTTCCTTTTTGATTAGGGTCTGACCCATTTGTACCCCACCTTGCTCCACTTGGGGAGGGACTGTGGCTATGTCTACAGTACGTGCAGATACTCATTTTCTTTCCTAGTTTTTTTCCTCTCACAGAAATAAATTCAAGATTTTAGTTTACTGTGAAAACAAACCCTTGGGTGGAGACTTAGCGACTGTTATTTGCTTGCTTCCACAATGCCATTTTCATGGATACTCATAGACATGTTGTTTTCTTTTTCCAGAACTTAAGGAGATTTTGTTTTGTATAAAAGACTTCCAAAAGTGTTATCAAATTAAATCAAATCAAATCATGCTTTTAAGTAATGTACAATACCCAAATACTCTGCATTTGGATTTTTTTGTTCTGAGAACCCTAAATCTATGTGTGTTAATTCTGTTTTGATGGCCATGTCTACGTATTTGTTTCCAGTGTTCCTATAAAAGGAGTTATCTCGCCTGTTAGAGAAAACATGATGTTGTCTAAATCATACACAATTTTTATAAAAATTCCATTAACTGATAGACTTTCGAAATGAATATCTCAATCCTAACATAAAGTGAAATGAATACTAAACTAGTAGCAACTCCTTCCTTAAGACGTTTCTGAGATACACACAAAAATAGCACTACTACTAATGTCGAGCCGGTTGTCTCTTCTTCTTGGGCCATTTTTCATATGTAGGGCAAAAAAAAAAAATTAGAATGTTTTGTTTTTCATCCTGCCGTGTGAGCCTGTGACTCTACTGCTCCTGTAGTTATATAATGGCTCCTGGCCCTCACCTAGTCCTCAGGCATTGCCATGAGGTATCCTAAGAACATCTGATGAAGGCGTAGACTGCTGTGGTCACTCTAGCATTGGTTTTCAATCAGGACAGTCATGCCTCCCAGGGAACATTAGGCGATACCAATGAGGCAGTTTTGGCTATGACTCTGTATGACGATAGTATCAGAGATGGTGTTGAGTATCCCAGAGTGCATAGTAGCCACCAGAGTAAGGACTGTCCTATATAAGAGGCGGGTAGTGCTGAAGCTGAGAAAGCCAAAATGAGGAATCACAGAGATGTCTTGGTGTTTCTCAGCGTACCTTGCTTTGATACGCTTTGATTTCTTCATAGGTGTGGGTCTGCCACGCCAACTGGTGCAGCTCCTCCATGGTGTACTGACACGTCTCCAAGTGGGACTTGATGATGTTCTGTGCAATCCGGTCTGGGACAAAGAACAGCAATTCAAGTAATTGTCAGTGCAGTCATTCTACTCAAAGAAAACTTTCTAACATGTTTACTGTAGAAATGTCTTTTGGAGATTCTCTGATTGTGTTAGTGTATCCTTA
Source organism: Petromus typicus (assembly GCA_004026965.1). Classification (NCBI taxonomy): domain Eukaryota; kingdom Metazoa; phylum Chordata; class Mammalia; order Rodentia; family Petromuridae; genus Petromus; species Petromus typicus. Next base: position 62,948 of record PVIR01004250.1, on the reverse strand, counting down.
ACACTGCAATCTGTTTTAATGTCCCTAAACTCTACTTTTGTCCAATTTTTAAAAACCAAAATATTTTCTGTCTCCCCTGTGTGCTCTCTTAATCACAGTCTTTGGGTTTTACAGGACATGAAGCATTAAAATAATTATTTTCTTTTAAAATACATAACTAACTATTTTGCTACCTTTGGGGCCTAAAAGTACATTAGTAATCTGAACATATACAGATGTTTAAAATGTTTCCAAAATTACTAGCACCACATATTATTTCGGAAAGATGGAATTAAAATATAAATGTATTCACTCATTTTTAAAACAGAGAAGATTGAGAACAGTTGTGGTAGGACTAGAGATTTAGCTCAGTGGTTCTGGCACCTGCCTTGCAAGTGCAAGGACCTGGGTTCAGTTCCTGGTAACCACATACAGTGATGCTGGATGTGGAGACTCATGCCCACCAGCAATCAGCACCACATACTACAGTGCTGGGCGTGGTGGCTCACGCCTGTAAGCCCAGCACTCAGGAGGCAGAGGCAGGAGGATTGCTCTGAGTTCAAGGTTTGCCTGGGCTACACTGTGAGCTCATGTACTACAAAGCAAGACCTTTTCTCAAAACAAAAACGAAAACAAACATACAAAAAAACAAACTGTTGAGGTAGCTTAGCATTCGAGCACTTGCCCAGTATGTATCCTGAGTTCGGTCTAATACATGTAAAAAAAAATAAAAGGGAGGATAAAACAGTAAACCAAAAAACAGAAGGTTATCCACTGAAAAAAGGGGGACTTAGGGTGGAAAGGGATATAGAAGGAAAATTGCTGATGATATGATAGATTTGACTTTGAAGACACAAATACATTTTACACCATTAACAAGAGAGGGGTATAGATGAAGTGATCATTATTATACAGACGGGTTGATAATCATTAAATTAACAACATGGGAGCCACTATTCAATTTGTTAGGTTTCAAGATAATGACCTTTTCTTTTTATAAAAGTAGGAAAGAGAAAATGACTATATTCCTAGAAGTAGTAACAAACCAATCTCTAGGGCTGTTTATCTCTGATGAAGCATGTTTTACACTGAGTCTTAAGTACCAACCATTTTGGCTTGGAAGGTGTGAGAGTGAGTGATAGAACCAGATATAAGAGTCCTCCTTAAAAGTTGTCTTGAGTTCCTTGAAATGGATGGAGCTGGCAGGAGGTCCCTTGTAAATCCCATCTGCTATTTGAACACATGAAAAAAGAGGACAGCTTGAGAAACCAAAATACTCACAAATTCTGCATGTGGAGTGTGTGTGGAATGAAGATGACCATATCTTCTGCCCGGTGATTCTTCCTGGTTTGTACAAAAGTGATATCTTTCATGGGGTTAAGGATATACCCTTTCTTTTTTGTTGTTGTTTTTAGTTTTTGATGCTAACCACTGCTAGGCAAGGTCTCTCCCGCTGAGCTAAATCCCCAAATCTTAACACTGTACCCTTTAAAATTCAATTTTTATTTATTTGAAATGACTATAATTTGTTTTTCCACATAGTCCTTGAAGTGCCTCTTGGCTCCCCACTAGACTTCATGAATATCCGGTGGGAGGGAGTGGAGTTTTTGTGATGCAGCAAATGGAAGAAGCAAGTTTAAGCTTCTAATGAACTTTGGAAACAGAGCTCCTTAGCTGATTGTTTGGCATGTTGTGAGCAGCCACTATCATCGCTATTGAGATGTTCTCTGTGTGTGTCATCAGGGAAGCAACACCATGACTCCACTGGAGAAAAAGTGGGGACATTTGATGTTGCAATCAGTGCTGTTGAGGGGAAATATTTCATTATTTGTTATTTTTCAATCAGACCAATACACTGATAGAAGTAGACAGAGCTATAGAATGCTGAGTTATGGTTATATTCAATTGGCTTCAGCAATAAATATTTCTAAACTTTCATTGCTCATCATATTACAAAGCCCCTTCTTTAAAAATCTTATATTCAAAGTTTTATTGAATATCCTCCTGTGTTATAAAAAAGGTAAGAATTACTCTCCACATCATATTAAAATAGATTGGTAAGTCATGGTTCATCATTTTTCAATTTCATTTGGGCAGTCCAATTATTTAGATTCTAAAAAATATATATCTGCTCTCTGGTAGGTATATAATGAAAATGTAAGATTTTATAGCTCTATAGTTTTCAAACCTTTAACTTCTCTGAGTAGTTTGTTTTCATCTTTAAAGATGTGCTGATTTGTTGGTAGTTTATGGCTTTCAGGGTTTATAAACAAAAGTAGAATTGCATTATGAAAAGTGCTTTATTTGCTCTTATAGTTTATATTCTAGGAACAGTTGGCCAAAGTTTAAGATTTTCCTCGTCTTCCACCACCCAAACTGAGGGTTCTCTGGGATATGAGGAGGGGGAAACATAATGAAGATCTGGCTGGTTGATTCTGCCTTCTGTTAAATCTTTATTCCAAGGAGGCTCATTAAACTGAGATTAACTGTGTCAGGCCTGTGGCTTAGATCTTCAGGAATGTGAGTCCTTTAAGAACTGTATGGCAGAATCCAGCACAGTGTTATCATATGTCCAACAACAAATAGTTTTTGAGCAACTATATATACCAGGTTAAGATATAGATTAAAAGCAGACATCACCTTCATTTTAAAGGATTTTACAGTCATATTATTATGATATAATAATCGCTCTGAGTTGCTGTGGGAACCCAAAGAAGAAAGTCTCTCACTCAGCATGGGGAAAACAAACAATTATCATAATGGAGACCACTGGGTCTTGCAGGATCAATAGTGTGTCAGTGAAGGCCAGAAAGATGCATCTCGAGAAGAGGGAATGTTACCTTGAAGGCACAGATGGAGAATTATCTCTAAGCTGAGTGAGTAGAAGCTGTTAAAGCTAGAGAAGGACGTGACTGGGTTTTTCATTCTAGAAAAACTATCATAGCCATGGAAGGAAGATGAGATAGCATTAGCGAGTACAAGAAAAATATCAGTGTTACAAAAATCCAGGTAAGGTTCACGGATAGTTCATATTAGGTGGTGATGACAATTCTGAAGGGCGATTCACAGGGCCAGTGGGCAGACATGGCAATAAGAGGAGTGAGGACACATTAGATATGCTAACACTTGACCTGGCTTGAGGCAGGGAAGATGATGTGGTGGACATCTGTCCAGTCATCCAAATACTTTTGCATTTTCTGCTTTATTTCAAAAAGGATCTGGGAAAGCTAAGATGGACCCATAACACATAAGCTCTCAGAATGGCTTTGAATCAACAGTTAGCATGAGCTCATTGTTTCTTCCAGTGCCTTTGCGGTAAGAAATGAAAAGTTAGATCTCTTTTGTCCAGAAGACTTATGCAGAACCGTACAGGCAAAGCCTCAGAGACTCCCTCCTCCTCTGCTGGCTCCACAGTTCTGCACGCAGAGGTGAGGCACGTGCAGAGCAGACTCGACCCTGTCAAGGCTCGGCTGGATAAAGCCCACAGTACACGGAGACTGGTCTCCTGGGAGGGCGGCTGGAGGGCTCATTCTGTCGACTAGAAAGACAGAAAGATGCTTGAACATCAGAGCAGACAGTTCACTTGGACTGAGAGTCTGCAGTTGTGAAAGGGGGAGAAGGACTTTCAAAGAAGGGACAAAGGGAGAGACAATGAGTACAGTATGCAAAGTTCTCGCTGGGAGCCAGAGGAATTTTCAAGAGTCCTTGCCTGCAAAAATAGAAAAGGTAATGGTAAACGCAGTGCTCTCTGGGGACCAAGCACATGAGAAAGTCCAGACAAAAGAGACTGGGGCGAAAGAGCAGGGAGATGAAATCTTTCTGGGCAACTGTATACCCTTCATCCGCTACAGTGAGTTGGACGGCAGCTATTTCTGAGAGCTCAGTTTCTGTTGAATTCTTTAGCTTGGGCCTAGGTGGTAAAAGTTTAAGAAGGAATCAGAATGCTTTATGCTGAGATCATGGGGCTGTTGAGAACACGGCACAGAAAATGAACTCAGAAAATACTAGCACATTGAAGAGCTACGGTCCATAGGCCCTGCACTCTGCTCTTCACGAGCCCATGGGTGAGGCTGGTGATTGCTTATGCATTATGTGGAAGAGAACCTGTTAGGAGAACTCAGCTATGTTTTCTCACTGGTTAAAATTCTGTGCACACATTCAGTGGGACAGAGGTTTGTTTCATCCCTGGAGAGGGCAAAGGCTGTTTTGGTAGTTAATAAAACGATGCTGAGGAAAGAGAAAAAACAATTTCATGTGCTCAGTCCAGTCATTCACTTCCAACTCTAATGAGGTACAATGTCAGCATTGTTGTGGGAAGGGTAACACTGGGCATACAGTCACAGGCCAAGTCTACGTTCCAAGTTTCTATTTGTTAATTTCGTAGTCTCTCTCTGTTCTGCAAACTCATATAGGTAAACATTAAGGCTTTTTATCTTTCCATAAAATGACTGTTTTTAGTCTTTGGTTCTGATACCTTTCTTGAGGGAAGGGTAATTGAAAAAATTAGTAAAATTTATAACTTCATATATTAACTTTATGGAGCAAAATGACAATGTGCCATTCAAATAAAGTAATAACCCAAGAAAGTCCAAGAGAAGTTTAAAATGATCACTAGAGACAAATATACTGTTTTATTATCATTGATGAAAATAATGGAAAACAATATTGTTAAAACTGTCACTCTTGGGGCCGGGGAGTTGGCTCAGTGTTTCTGGCGCTTGTCTTGCAAGCGCAAGGGCCCGGGTTCGATTCCCCGGTAACCACATGCCATACTGGGCGTGGAGACTCACGCCCAGCAGCAACCAGTACCACATACCACAGTGCCGGGCGTGGTGGCTCACGCCTGTCATCCCAGCACTCAGGAGGCAGAGGCAGGAGGATGGCTGTGATGTGAGTTTGAGGCTGAGCTCAGGGCCAGCCTGAACCACAAAGTGAAACCCTGTCTCAAAAAACTTAAAAAAAAAAAAAAAACTGTCACTCTTCCTTTAAAGTCTTAAGGGTAATCCTCACCTTATGATATGGGCAGTAAGAAGAAAAAGATTAAATTTTTGAAAGGAGAAATGGAATAGAATTGACGATAATTCTCAACAATGTATGAGATAATTATAGAACCTTGGGGCTCCTCCTTTTCCTGATGGACTGTATTTAGATAACCCTAGAAGTTAGTTTGAGCTCTCTCTCCCTCCCTCCCTCCCTCTCTCTCTCTCTCTCTCTCTCTCTGTGTCATCTCCCCTCCCCTCTCCCTGCCCCCCCTTTTCTCCCTCTGGGCACTCTCTCAGACCTCCATTCTTGCTGCTCCTTTCTCCACATTCTCCATTGTGACGTAATGAATAAATCAGAGAATAAGAAAGGAAATTCCTCTTTAAGGCATTTACAGCATGCTTGAGATGTCTGTTACAAAGCTTACACAGCTAAGTAGAGTTTTAAAGGTCAAACATATCAGACGACGTAAAAGGATTTAAAAATACTATTTCTGAAGCCATATATATGGGAAAGAAATATATGGGAAGCAACTTTTCCTGCATGTGGATCTAATAATAAAGCAAAGTTTGGAAACAAGTGATCCCAATGACCTAATTCTATGCAGAAAACACGTTACCTCCACTTATTTTGGTGAGAAGTAAGTATAGTGACAAGTCAGGTGGCAATCTCTTGTTTATAACTGTGATGTTATAAAACAAGGACCAGCTTGCAGCTACGGAAATAGCAAGTGACCTTCAGCAGCTCTGATTTCAAACCACTCAGTGGGTTTTCTCCACAAAAGCCGCTCATTTTAGCTCTCACTAGACATTTCAGCACATGGCGCTCTCCCAAGGCTGCAGCGTCTCAGACCCGGATTGCACCGGGGGTTTCATTAGAATCCCACATGGCGGGAAGGAGGAGAGTTGAGTGTGTCTTTACAAACTGCTGCTTTCAGTATCATTATCAAGAGCACCTCTGGCCCAAATGCATCAAGGCCCAGAAGCTGAGATCCAAAGCTATACATAGCTCGAGAGGGAGTTGTATCTGAACTTTCTAAGGCCTTTCTTTTCTTCTTCTTCCAGAAAGAATGATTTCCTCTTGATGAATGAACTATGCCCCTTATTCATTTTTCTCCACTAGGTATTTTAGAAAATACTGGAAGTTACTCTTCCCAGAATGTTGTATCTTAGCTTCAGTGAAAATGATTAATGCAATTTTAATTTATCACTTGCCTTAAGGATCTGGAGAACTGCTGAATTCTCTATTTAGTTTGTACTACTCGTATGAGAGAGTGTGATTCGAAGGGGATTGCTTTGAATTAATGTCGAGGCTTCTCTGTGGACTTGCTCAAGGCATTTTTCGAGTTCCTCTGTTAGTTTGCCCTACTATCGAGGATCCTCGAAAGCCTCTCTCTGAGGAAGGCACTACAGTATAGTAAAATGGTTGAAGGGTGAAATGTTAATAAAAAATGTACATTCTACTTTTTTCTTTTTTTTTTGCTTCAGGCCACTAATATCACATTATTTGTTACTAACTAGAACCTAGTTGGTTGTTATGGGCAATAATGTCAAACAAGAGACTATCAAAGAGTTTTTAATTTTTCAAATCTTTTCCCATAAATATAATTCTCCTGTTGGAACAAAAATATCCTTCAACTTTAAAACAGTAGTCTATTAGTGGTTTCTTAGCTTCAAAAGAAAATACATCTAGCATTTATGTTTTTCATATTATTTTAATTAAGAACTAAGGGGGCTAAGTTATAACCTATAACTTATCTATTAGCTCAGTGTGTGATCCAATTATGCATTACTTTTCAATGAATTAGAAAAAAATTTCAGTTTCTTTTTCTTGCAAATTCTATTGCCAATTCATAGTAGAGAATGGCATAACTGAGTTTTACTTCATAAGTTTTTGCCAAAATCTTATATTTTTCAGAAAAAATATATTGACAAAATGTAAGATTTCATTAACTTTAAAAAACACTGAGAAAATACTAAAACAAAAACAATAAAATATGAAGTAGAGAAAAATAATTAAAGAAATCACATTAATTCAAGCAATGATAGTGCGCAAAGATTGAGTGAACAGTATAATGGTTAAATTTTTTAAAATTTCAGGATGTTCTTATAAAAAACATTTTAATAGAAAGTAAGAGAACAGGAGGTAGAAGAGCAGAGAGAACCAACAGCATTTGTGTGACAGCAGTTTATCCAAATGGAGATCACAAGCAACAAAAACAAATTAAGTATCGAAGAGGACGCTTTTTTAATTACTGAATAACAAAAAGCTCTTTTGGATCACAAATGTTTTTGTTTTATTGCAATGGTGCATGTCTAAGTTTTTGGAAATTACAGTTTCCCTTCTTAAAAGTAGTTACAAATATTGAGAAAGGAGGTATGATGGGAATATTTCATTTCAAAGCTACCTTTCACAAGACAGTCGGAAAAGATGAACTTGCTTAAATGTCTTGAAATAGATGGAGCCCTACGGTAAGATGGAAGTGGTCAGACACGAGCCCTTTCAAGACTTTTATTTTGTGATTTGGGAGTTACATAACTGCTCTTGGTCTTAGTTTCTTGGAGTTTGCTTCTCTGTAGCACAGAAGGAACTGGCAGTGGTGAGGTTTTCTAAGGGCTCTGTGAAGCAGGGCGACTCGCGTGTGAGAGGTTGCATGGGAATTTTGTTGTGTTTTGTTTTAACTCATGAGGGAAAAGTCTTACAGGGTTATGGACGGTGAGAGCTAAAAATCTTGAAAGCACAATAAAGTTTTGGGTCGGATAAGCAAACAGTACAACTGAGAGTCCATTAAAATATTTACTTACTTTTAAAAACTACAGCTATACACTCTTATCAAAGGACAGTTAGTGGGTCACTGATGATAAATCCTGATGATAATAATTGCTCAGGGCCCTCATTAGGATTGATTTTCTGTATTTGAATTTTGTTGACATATGGATTGATAGTGAATTAAAGCACAAGCAATCTCTCTTCCCGCTTCACCAGGCTTGTGGAAGTTTAGTCAATGCATTTTTGACCTTTAAGAAAAAGTAATTTAGTAGTAACCTTGGGAGCCTATTTTCTCATTTTCAAACATTTAACTTGAATTTAAAAAAGTAACTCAATTATTTTAATAGTTTATTTAATTGATTGATATTTTAAAATAAGCTTTTTTTTTTTTTTGAAAGAATCCTTCACCAAATTGTTCCAGAATACATTTATCTGAAAAGTAAGTAATAGTTCTCTAACAGGTCTCATGAAGGTGCCTCGAATTTAATTAGTAGATTCACTGTCTTCAGTATTTAGAGTATATGCTGTCAAAGGGAAATTTACATATAAAAATAAAATAAAACAGAAAAGTCATTCCAACTGAGAAAATTTCCATCATGTTGTTCAAACTGAGAACATCAGATAAATAAATACTATCAACAGACAAAGAGCCCATAAAGATGGTTGTATGCCATGCTAATCAAACTGTATTGATTCCCATCAACCTGGTGATCAATTGGCATTTTTTGGCTCCCTAGTCCATAGAGTATTTGAATCCTAATCAGCTCTTCAAAACTGGGTGCCTGAAAACAGCAAAGCACCACAATCCACCCCAGGGAGAGGTGTGACAATGCAGCACCCTGAGAATCTGCAGTGCCTTCAGGGGTCACAGTGTTAACCTGTAGTGTATTTGGAAATTCCTTTCCATGGGAGTTGTTTCAAAGGTCACCTTAGCATCCCCTCCTTTAATCCATAGAACTTCCTGAAATCTCCTTTCTGCTTATTTTTTGCAGATTATTTCATATCCATCTTCTATAACTTTTTAAATTGAGTATGTAAAATGGAGTTGGCTTTCCAATGGCTTCTCAGTAACGGTTTTTTTTAAATGGGGCACCAGTGGAGTTTAGAATCTTCTTATACAATTCTGAATCCTGAGTCAAAGTTAATCCCAAACTAATATCTCCGGGGGAAGTCCACCGAGGAAGATCGATTTTACAAAATTTCCACTCAAAATAGAAGAGGTGCTTTAGAAGATTTACCTAATCTAGTAGATTCTAGCATATCTGGAAAGCTGTATTAACAGAGATGCAAGCGTATAATGACTACCAGGTGTTCACTTTGTTTAAGAGATGAGTATATTTATAAGAACTGGAGTTAAACTTACATGAGTATGTTGTTTGTGGTGCGTATATTTCTTAAGCTTTGCTAGACATACAATGTTTTGAAAACATTATACCATTTACTCGAGTTATGAGCATTAACTGCACTGAGCATGGATAGTTGAGTAACTGTAACAATTATGAAGTAATTTTGTCCTTTGAGGTTATGAATGGTTACTCAGAAACTTAGAGATTGAATGGTCTCAGAGAACAATGGCAGAGTCCTTTGTCCCAGGTAAATCTAGAATAATTCATGGCCATCCACTTCTCAGCACCAGGATAGGGGCCAAAAGTATATGATAAATTGAACTAACAAGTCAGTTCCCAAAGTGCTTCTCTTTATGAACTGGTTGTAACAGGATAAACTGCTGCCTGTGCTTATGGCCAAAGCTCTCTAGGAGGCAGGAAAACCATAATTCTCCAAAGCAGTTTAGTCAAGTGGTTTAAGTTTTAGGTAACAAAACTGTGGCCTCAAAAAGCTGAACTGAGCCAGGCATGGTGGCACATACCTGCAAATCCTGCACTCTTGGAAGCTGAGGCAGGAGGATCACGGTTTTGAGTCCCACCTAGGCAATTTAGAAACTTGGTGAGACCTTGTCTCAAAATTAAAAGGGGGTGGAGGGTAGGTTGGGGATGTAGTTCAGTGCATAGACCCTGGGTTCAACCGCCAGAAAGGAGAGAAAAGATGAATCTGTTTTAGGGAAGCTCATACCACTAGTATTTAGAGCTGGCACTCCAAATTTCAGTGCAAATTTTGGTATGCAGTGCATGGGTGAGAGGTGTTAGAAGACAATGGAAGTTCTCGATATTTCTTTCCTTCAGACAAGACAGGAAAAACTGTCACCCCCAGACTTGCCTTTGCTCACACTGAATAAATTTTCTCACTAGTTGCTCCCCTTACATTTGTCATAATGAGGTAGTAGACAGTTACTTATAACCTGAATTTCTGCTTGTATTTGATACAGGTGCCATCTGAGACATAAAATACATAGTGTGGCCAACTTCTCTGCTCGGCACCAGTCCCACATGGGTAGTTAACTGTATGCTGTGTTGAAGTAGTTGTAAAATATTCACTTTTAAAAGGATCTATCACTAAAAGAGCTACTTAAAGACCATCACACTTGCTTGACATCTTTAATAAACAACAAGTGAAACACCATCAATTTTTATAGCACTGTGCAAAATAAAACACCACTCATAATATTTTCTGAATCTTCTTTACAGTTTTGGCAGAAGCACTTTTAGGTCAATCCATTTTTGTGATCTATTCTATTAATACTCAACTTCTCTGTAACAGGTACATTTTAAAAAATGAAGTTTACTTCTATTTTTGATACTTAAACATTCCAATCTCTATAAATAGAGCACAAAGGGGACACAAAAATAAATCTGTTTTTAAGACTATAAAGGAAAGGCTCACATTAACTTGCCTTTCTCTGGATAGATAACTATTCAACACAATAGCAAACTCAGCTGGGCCTGGTGGCCCCTGCTAATCTGTAGTCCCAGCATTGTGAGTGCCAGAGAGAGCAGGATTGCAAATTTAAGCTCAAGTCGGGCCATTTAGCAGTAGAGACTTTTTCTCAAAACAACTGAACAAATAAAAGAACAGCAAACTTAGATGATGTATGTAAAGGTGGTTTCTCCCTTGAGTAGCAGGGCTAATCCATGCCATTGTTTCTTTCTCATAAGCAAGCTGGTTGGCTGTCCGCACTACTGTGTCTGTTCCTTCCTAGACACTATCAGTCACCTTGCAGCTCTGATGAACTTTCCCTTGGTGTCTTAGATCACAGAATCCCGAGAACATCTGAGGGGTGTGTGTGGGGGGAGCACAGAAGTTCTACCTTCTTTTCTGCTTGTTTGAAGGTCCATTAACTAGCTTCCCCCTCTATGAACCTCTACACAATGTTACCCCAAAGGTGGAGCACATCCATCACACCAACCTAAAGTATGTTTCCAGCTGAGTCCTCTTAAAACTTCTGCCTAAATACTAATATACAGCTTCCTTCTGCCCTCTTATTTTATGACTTCTTTCTCTTTTGAGGTTTTGAAGAACCCAAGGATGTAACTCCTGAAATGCCCCACATGGTTTCTGTTCTCTTATGTCTTTTCTTCATTTCCTAGAATTCTGAGAAGAAAACTTGGCTAATGAGAAAGGCGGCTCAGAGCCCTCGAGGCTGCCAGCCCACTCACCGGCTGGACAGCGTTGCCCCAGCCTGTCCAGGATAGCCTGCGAGGCAGTGTGAGTATCTATCTTCGTGCATCTCCTGCAGGGCAGGGGCAGAACCATGTGCTGTCTGTTTTGAGTGCATGGGACATTGCAAAAACAGGTTTTGAAAGTATGCCTGGCAGTCTAGGAGAGTGGAATGACTGAAGTTAGAATTAAGCTTTACCGATGACTTCATTCGGTGCCTTAGGAAAACCCTTTTTGTTTCTGACACTCGACTTGTTCACCTGGACAATGGGATGGTTTCTTCACTGCTGACCTGAGTGTTAGTATGAAGCTCATACTAAATGACTGAAATGTATAATAAGATTACTACATATTACTTCATAATAAAGCATTATTATTGAACTCTTAATCTAGGAATCTAAGTTCCTTCCATGTACTTTTAGAAAAGCAAATGTGCTTTTTCTGTTAACATTCATTAATAAACTTTTGGGGATCTGCATGTAGTTGTTTATACAGAAGTCAAGCCACAAAGTCTTTAGTGTAATATAACCTCAAGTTTACCCCGTTATAAGAATGGGCCTAGAATCATGTTTTCTCTTTCTCTACACAGGGCTCTTTCCATAATAGCTTGCCATCCACTAGACTGGCTTAGGTACCCATTCATGAAATCAAGTCAAGGTGTCAGCATGCAGACTCTAAGTTTCATTTTCTAGCACCCAGAAGGTAGTCGGGTGGGCAGCAAACACAGAGCATGTTTTGTGGTGGGAGTGCCAGCTGATGTGGGAAAGGATTCCCATTGATGGAAAGACATAAACTACAAAAGAAGAACAGGTTTTGTTGCTCCTGAGTCCTGGGCACACATGTAGTTTTTGTTTTAACAATATGTAACTTCCGAGCCTCAATATTTCTATCTGTAAAATGGACACACAAATATGCAACAAACACACTAAGATTGCTATGAGCTTAGCTATAGAACATTTGCTTAGGGCAATAGTTGCTCAATAATAGGTTGCTCAATAAAATATTGCTACCAGTAACCAGTGACCTTGGAGGGTAAATAAATACAATACCAATCATGTCATTGATAACAAAAATATTTAATATGGCAGGTGCTGGCCTAAGAAATAATGACTATTAAATTTCTGAATCCTCTTCCCCTGTACAGACATAAGGGCTATTACTGGCCCATGGCTATTACTGCTGAGACCCAAGGAAGTCAGGTAAACTGCCTAAGAGAAAAGACACAGCCAAGTCTTGGTCTCTGGCATTCTGGCCTAGAGCCAGAGCTCTTAACCTCACTCTTTCTGGATACTTTCGTACCCAATGACACCGATATGGAGTCAGGATTTTGGTGACATATCTGGTGGTTTCTGGATACCGTGGGAAGACAGTGCATCCCACTTTGTGGCCTGCGGCAGGTACTAGGATGTGGTGTTTCTAGAGTGGGTTTCTGTCCACTAGGTGGCGTTGCTGCTTAAATAAAATCTGAGGAGAATCCATACCGAGGCGCACGGGTTGGCTAGGTTTGAAAGCACTGGTAGGACCTCCTAATTCTACCACTTAAAGGGGATGAAAGATGCCTTCAAAACTTAGGGCGTGTGTAGAGGTTTGTAAAAACAAGTAATATCTTCAAAGAAGAAAGATGCGTGCTAACTTATTTCGCTTGTCTGGATATGAGATTATTTAGTCCAGTTCCAACAGCTCACAGAGCAATGACTGAGGGCCTCAGAGGGTAAATGACTTGTCCAGGGTAACCCAGACCTGACGGCTGTGATGGTAGCTCTCTCTCCACAACCCATCCTACAGGTGTCGAATCGTAAGAAAACGATGAACTCTGTTCCTTCAGAATATTTTCCTTATGGATTGGGCCAGAAGATTGACCAGCAATGGTAAATTTTTGTTTCATTAGTATTTAAACATATGTTCCAAATCAATGGTAGAGTCAGGAACTTAGATAGTCAGGACTACAAATGCCCTGAAGTGGTGGCTTTTCTTATTTTGTCCTTTCACATGCTTCCTTGGAAAGGTTGATTGCCTCCACTTAAAAAGATTGTCGTTATCAGGCGACAATGTGGCAGGGGAGTGTTAAACTCCTATGGAGTAGGAGGGTAACTGATGCTTTGAGGATGCTGGAATCAAAAACTGCAGTGGACTTGGGCTCAGTAGGGCGTGAGCAAAGGGCCCTGGGATGTCTGGGGACATCTGTTTCTATGGTGAAATAGATGTTTTTGCTGATTCTTAAAGACATCTGTGAAAAAGGTCTGTGAAGTAACTTTGATATGTTAAAGACAAGATCAAGGAAAATAGTAATTGTTGAATATTTTTGTTGCTATAGCAGACGTTTAGCTGTCTATGTCTCTCAGTTGTGAAAATTGTTATAGCTGCTTTGTCACCAACTTTATTCACTGTCGTGGGCTCAAGTGCTACAGGAAGAAATAACATTTCAGGTTTACAATTGTGGCACATCACTTCTTCCTCAGCCAGATGGTACCAGAAGCCAAGAATATGGCCATGGGTTTCACTGTGTGCTCATAGCAACTGAACTTCAAACAAATGTGGGTTGTAGGCACCTGTTGCAAGGTGCCTAAGCACATGGCATCCTAATAATAATATCAAGAGCTGTCGAGCGCTTGCCAAGCATTATAATTGTTCCAACATCCCTGTGCACTGTGAGGTAATAGTCTCTGCTTCTGAAAGATGTGTGACCAGGGCAGAGAGACTTGCTCTGGCTTAGTGGTAACACACAGAGCCAGGATGTTATCTCTGGGTACCTTGTTTACCGTTACTGTTCATGCTGCCTCCTGGCTGGGGAGAGAGGAGGCTTGAAGGCACCTGACGCCTGGATGGCTTCGCCCAGACCCCTGAACGCTATGACAGAGGCTGGTGGAGCCGCTGAGCACTTTGTTCATAGGCTGCTGTGAATCTGCGACTCCATTGCCACGGAGGGTCAGGAGCTAAACCTACTTCAGTATTTTTATGGCAGTTGACTAATGATTAGATGAACTGGTTAAACATTCGACGGACGCTTGGGCTCAATGGGGTGAGACAGAGTGATGATGGGTCAGGAGAGAGCTCGTAGAGGACTGGGCCTCTTTGAGATCACTCTCAGGGATGGAAGGGTGCGGCAGCCAGAGAAGGTCAGGAGGCTGCTGCCGTGGTGCCTGTCACTAGTTTACTTGGCACTCTTTACATTCTGTAATCCTCCAGACCACAGTCTTCTCATTTCCATAATTCAGAAGCCTTGAATATGGATTCCCAAGAGCTTCAGGGCCTTTACCATGCAGGAAATGGAGAAGTCATTGGCTAAGGCTGTGCTCATTGTCTTACAATGAGAGGAGAGCCCCCACTCATTTGGTTACTGCACTGTTTTTACGTCTTTTTGCCATTTCACTTTGAATAGCATCACTTTGGATACTTACTGAAAGTTCCCTGTTTACACCAATAACAGTTTTTTTCCTTCAGTGAGAACCCAAATTCAACAAATAGCATCTGTTCTTTCTTTAAAGATAGCATCTTTCTACTTATAATCTCTTCTCTTTTCCTTTGTTTGAAATAACTTTTTATTGGGCAAGGGAGCAGTATTTATTAGGGTATGTTTTAAAGTCATTTTATTTTCTCAGTAGAAACCACAAATGGAAGTAATTGAATTTTGATCTAAGAAAATGAACCAGCTCAATAGGATAAGGCATCTTCAAAGCAGAACTTCCAAAAACAAGACAAAACAAAACAAAACACGGAGGACATGTCCACTTACCGATTTCGCTCATGGTTATGCCTGGTGCTAACTGCCCGTTGTTGAAAGAGCTATAGGTAAACAAGTTGGGTACTGATGTGAGATCATAGATAGGTTCCTGTTTTATCTGTTTGATCCCAGTCATGTCAAGTCCAGACTGATCGGGGGACGGCTGGCCAGAATCCACGCTGTAGTACCCCTCAGACTTGGGCAGGTCGATGACGTGCCCGTTGGCATAAGCGCCACTGGTCTCGTTGCTCAGGTTGCTCAGGCCATTGCTGATGCTGTTGCTGTAGACCCTGGCGAGGGCCTCTGCCTCCCCACTCTGCTGCTGCCGCTGCTCCTGCAGCCGCTGCTGGTGCTTCTGCACCTCTGCATACAGGCTGTCCCTTTGCTTCTTGGACATCCTTCCAAACTTCACAGCTGGGTTGGAGACAAGAACAGAACATGGGTCATCCTTTGGCTTGAGCATCTGTGGTCATGGATGTTGGTTACTTCAACATCAAGTAGACATGCTTGTAGCACCACAGCCTGAGTCCCTTTGTTTGTGCTCTACATTTAGTGGAAGGATGTATGTGGGGTAGCTTTACTGGTTTGTGTTACACCAGCTTTACTGGTTTGTGTTGAACTAAATCTAACCATGCCAACCTGCTTTCCATCACTGCAACAAATACCCGACTTAGTTAAATTACAAAAAAAAAGGTTTGTGCTGGCTCTCAGTTTTTGAAGTTCTAACCCATAATTTGGCAGAGGCACTGTTTCTGGGCCTGTGGGGGGCCAGTGAGTTATGGAGGGGAGGAGGTATAGCAGGCTGCTCATCTCACGGCAAGGGACAAAATGGAGGAAGAGGAAAGGCCTAGATTTCCGTTATTCCCTTCAAGAGTACCCCCTCCATGAGCTAAGACTGTTCCCTAAGCCCCACCTCCCCAGGGTTTCCACCATGTCCCAGCAGTGCCAAGCTGGGGACCAAGCTTATTTAGTATGAACCTCTTGGGGACATTTAAGATCTAAAGTATAGCACTAAGATAGGAAAATTAAAAGCACTTATGTATTCCTCATTACTATGGGGTCAGAAGCATACTTTCTTGTTCTTTCCCATTTGTGAAAAACATACACACACATGCTCATTAGAAAATAGCACCAGCTAATAAAATGTTCCCCAACATTCATTTTTAACTTTCCCTTCTAGGTACTACTATTATTAGGATGCCAGAAACGATTCTGTTATTTCACTTTAGACCTATTTAGCAAGTAGAGTACTAATATGGCAGGATGATGAACACAGTTTTAATTGAAACACATTATTTACCTTCTGTTAGATCTGGGGACAGAAGATAAGAACCTTTGGAAAGCAGTAAGTTTGTACATCCAGTGTCTAGCAAGGGAACTAACATTATGTACTCTTCCTCATTCTACCACCTCCAGCTTTTGTTTTGTCTGTTTCTTCTACAAAAGTCCTCAGTTATTCGGAGGAAAAATGAAGAAGAGGCTCTGCAAATAGTCACGGAGCAATGGAAAGAGACAGTCACTGCAGTATGTTGTTTCTGAATTCATCACATCCGACGACTTGGGCTGTAGCGGACACTGACACTTGCCCTCACAAGTTGTCGCCTCCATTTTTAGCATGCGAACATCCTGAACCTCAGGCTACCTGGTCTGAACTGCACCACACTCTTCACCTCACGTAAACGGAGGGAACTGTGACAAACTTGGAGGATCCCCTCTGGGTTTCTTTATCAGTTTCCATCACCTACTAGTGTCGGAGCTCAGAGATGTAGAAAGAAGTTAACGGGGTGGAAAGAGCTCCCAGATTCAGGTGCTAGCTAGGGTTATTTTCCGAGAATAACTGAAGGGTGAGGTGTTTGAGAACTATCTAGTTTGAGGGACTCTAGTAGAAAATCATGTTCCCACAATATTCCATCCAAGTTCATATTCTAAGGACTGAGGATTTAGTTCAGTGGTTCTGGCATTTGCCAGGCAAGTACAAGGTCCCAAGTTTGATCTCCGGTAACCACATACCACAATGCCAGGCATGGTGGCTCACACCTGTAATCCCAGTACTCAGGAGGCAGAGGCAGGAGGATTGCTGAATCTGAGGATGAGTTAGGACCAGTCTGACTACAAAGAGAGATCCTATCTCAAAAAAAAAAGTTCATATTCTCCCTCCATTGGGACTAAAAGTACCAAATTTTATCTGAGCATTGACTGTGAAGAAGGGACACGTTTCCTAACATATATATGAGATTAAATTCCGACTAACAGGGAGTAGATGGAAGTATTTGCCCTTCTGGGTGAAGGGGCAAATGTTTTCTTCTTTCTAGCCAGCTGGACTATGGATGTGAGGGCTGGACATAGAGAAGCTTGAACTCTGTCTATTTCTCCTTAATCTTTTTTTTTTTTTTTTTTTAATGAGTCTTACATTCTTGCTTCATGGTGCTAAGTAGGAAAATGAAGTGGCAATTATGTGGTAAGTTTTCTGAATGGAGACAAGCAAGCTGATTAATTCCCGGAGAGTCTATTTTCCATCTCAGATCTTGCTTTTACTGGGTCTTGGATCACTGAGATCATGGTGCTTTCCTTTGCTTGTGCTGTACCTTTATTAGATTCTGTTTCTCAAAGAAAACTTTACTTACTAAGAATAAGTAGCATGTTTGTCTTTGAGTAGAACTCTACAGTAACTTTTAGGCAACACATTCTCTGTGTCTTTATATGGTACTTTTTCAAATAATTTATATGGTTCTCTAGGGGAATAAAACCATTTTTGTATGAGAAAAAGTAAATGATAAAACGTATTGATTCAGGAAGACCTCTTCCCCTGAGCAAACACTGAGATGCACTTCTCAGCTGCTGCCTTCTGTCCTTTCCCTTCACGTTAGTTCAGAGCAGCTATTTGTTGCAGTTACAAAGGTGAATAAAAGAAGTATCTCTATTGCTGTAGATCATACTTTTGTTTAGGCCAAAGCAGAACTACTAATTTTAATGGAATAGTTTCACATGTATTTGTTTAAAATTTATAAGAACTAAAATTCAGAAGGAGAAAATCTTCTAACAGGCAAGCAGAAATGCGGTGTTTATTTTAAAAACACTTTTTATTCGATCCTTGCTTTCGATTTTTATGTGGGTGAAATATACTTTGTGGCAGATTGTTTGCACTGGTGACTCCAATTTCTCTTCCTTATTCTCTTTTCTAAGCAGGCATGTGTTGCCTGACTCAAGACTGAGGGTCATGTGACTTGCTCTGGACCAATGCAACATTAACACGTGTGCAAATAAGCCCTAAAAGGACTTGCGAGATTATGAGTACCTCAGTTTGACAAGGGTATGCCTGAGATAGCTGGCTACAAAAAACTTGAAAGCTGTCCATGCCTCCTAAATCTCCCCGACGGCCATTGAGGATCGCAAGCCCCAGAGCTGACATGCCGCTGACACCAGCAGAAGTGTGCTCTTAACCACATGTGTCATAATTAGAGCTGACAAATGTCTACTGTCATGGGCTCCACACTGCTACAAGTCTGAAAATTCAACAGAGAGAAGCTATGCTTTTTCCAAGAAGTCTACTTATCAGGTCATTGAACAACTGATATATTTATATAGCAACAACTTAAAGCTCCGCTACATTTTAGAACTAGCCGGCTTCATCGTAAATCAAGGACTTCACTGACAGGCATTGGAAGACCACCTTAGAATAAATTTTCCATTCATTTCAGAAACACTGGTTCATCACTGTTTCAATTTTACAATCTCTTCCTGCCATAAAACTGTTGACCTATTTGGAGAAGAATTACAATACATGGCAAAATAAAGTTACCAAGCTTTTATAACATATGAATGGTTCTTTGTCACTATGTGTAAGTGCATCTCTTGTATTCCTAGACCTGCTTTAAGAAAGGCCATGTTACTGTTCTTTTTTAGTGTTTTCGTTCTTCTTATCACTGTTCACTGATGAGAATGGCACGTGTGTTGTTTCCACCCTCTCAAACTTGAATTATTCTGTCACTGACTGACGTTCACTGAAGTTTACAGGCATGGCTTTTTGCTAAACTGCTATTACCTTGCACAAAAGAACCAGTACAATTCTGTGTACATTTTACTTTATAAATATTCGGTAACAATGGCTTTGGGTCATGATATGCTCTCAATGCTCATTTCAATCTTGTGTTAGCAAAGAACAATTTTATTCAAAAGAATCAGAAACCATTTTGTCTTTATTCCAAGAGTAGGATTCTAATGGAATGGAAGTTTCAGAACAGCTAAAACCTAGTCATGGCACCTTACAAAGGTTTCTACTTGTTACTACACCACCCATGAACAGGTATTTTTGGCTTTAAGACAACTCAGCTACGCAACTATCATCCATGGCTTCATGTTGTCTTTTTGGGATATTATCCTATCTTACAAACTTCAGTTGTGAAGTGCTTCATATTTATATCTTACCAGCTAAACTGCTCTAACTTTAACTCTTCAGCTCCAGCGATGTGCTCCGCCCCCTGCAGGGCTCTAGACTACGTATCAGAAGTCTGCTTCAATCTGTGCAGCAGTGTTCATCTGTCATTTCCTATTTTCTCCAGCAGAACTTCTAGACATGAAAGAATGCTCTCTGTGATTTTCAGTATGGTACCCACAAGCACATGTGGCTATCAAGCATTTGAAATACAGCCTATAGGGTTAAATAATTGCATTTAAGTATATTTAATCTTAAATAACTGAAATGTAAATTATTTAAATGGGGAGTGGACAATACAGTGCTGAATAGAAGCTTAGTTTGTGAAGCCTGTCTTTATAGGGAACCTCTGTCTTTCTAGAGAGGTACCTACATAAGAGAACATGGTCTAAATTGTTAAAAATTGCTGAATAATTTTTCCCTTTCTAGTTTTCACTAGGTTTTCTGCTTTTTCTTTCCCTTTAGACTCTACTGTTAATGTTTTTCATAGTTACATGAATATTCTTGTACAATATTTGTAAGATCCAGTTAAGTGAAAAATAGATAAAATGGAGAAGGTTCCTATTATCAATTCACATTGGTGTGTTTTTTCATATTTTTATAAACATAAGCAAGTATGTATGTATTCAAAATGGGTTTGATTTTTGATTTTTTTTTTTTGCCTGAGCAAAACTTGAACAAATTTGTATATATGTGCCATGGTTAGTAAAGTGGTATACAAATGGAAATTCAGAAAAGAATGAAAATTCCGTGATTGAAATGGTTGTGCTCAGCTGTTTACTGGCAGCTATTCTGTTGGTGCCAGTGAAGTAGAGATTCCAGGAACCAGAATAAGTGCATAAACCAAAGTGGAGACACTCTACTGTGTCTCTGAGGGAAGGTGAGGGGTTGTATACAAGCTAATTGCAAGGATATTGTACCTTGGCTTTGGCAATACTGTTAAAGCACTTTGAAAGTATTCACTTAGTGAGTAGATGAAAGTGATAATAAAATGTGGCAGGAGAGGGTCAGGGATTGAGCTCAATGGTTCCGATGCCTGCCTTGCAAGTACAAGGACCCAGGTTCGATCTCTGGTAGCCACATGCAACAATGCTGAGCAGGGAGACTCATGCCCACCAGCCATCAGTACCACATACCACAGTGCAGAGTGTGGAGGCTCACACCTATAATCTTAGCACTCAGGAGGCAGAAGCAGGAGGATTGCTGTGGCAGGAGGATTGCTGTGAGTTCAAGGTTGAGCTCAGGGCCAGCCTGAACTAGAAAAGTGAGACACTGTCTCAGAAAAAAAAAATGGCAGGAGAAAGTTCAGCTGTCATTTCTTTTTCTTTTTTTCAGGTTTTTTGAGACAAGGTCTCTCTTTGTAGTTCAGACTGGCCCTGAGTTCAGCCTCAAACTCACTTCACAGCAATCCTCCTGTCTCTCCCTCCTGAGTGCTAGGATTACAGCTGTGAGCCACTATGCCCGGCACTGTGGTATGTGGTACTGATTGCTGCTGGGCGTGAGTCTCCATGCTCAGTATGGTATGTGGTTACTGAGGATCGAACCCGGGCCCTTGTGCTTGCAAGACAGGCACCAGAACCACTGAGCTAAACCCCCTGGACCTCAGCTGTCATTTCTGAGTCCTGGCTAGACAGAGTGAATTTACCATAACTTCAAGCCTTTTGAATTCAATACCACATGCTTGGTGTTACTTATCAATAGCAGATAAAGCTTAATCAACCTCCTGGGTTTTAGTATGATTTGCTTGGTGTAACAGACTCTTTATAATCAAGGTTCTGACCAACTTCCTGTATTTGACATGATAAAGAAAAAGCTTTTTCTGAGAGACAGACAGAGAAAGAGAGAGATGTCTTCTTGAGCCTCATCTTCTCATTACCAACAACTATTTCTATCCCTGGTCACTTTCTTGATGATTAGTTTGACATGAGACATACTTAGGAAACCTTTGGGGAGATGTTTTAGGCAGCCTGAAGGTGGTCTCTGGATCTAAGTTAAAATGGATCACTATCCTTACCCCACAGTGTCCTGAGGCACTCTGTTACTTCTATTTGCATAGAACAGTATGTGCTGTGATAAGTTTCCTCCTCCCTGAGATCATACTGAGGCTGTACATGTTAAGCAAAGCATTCAACATATTTCTTTCATGTCATGGGATTTAAAAATCTCAGACATGGTGGGCAGAAGATTCTGAGTCTTCAGAATTTGCTTTAGGACGCAGACTTCTGTCTGTCCAGCACAAACTCTCAATCCTGCCCTTCCAGAGCAGGTGCTTCCTTTGATTGTGGGAAGAAATAATAAAACAAAAAAAGATGTTCTTCATTTAATGACAACAACCTATTTCCTTTATTAGATCATTAAATGAATTGGCCGCTAAATGAGGAATTGTATAGAGGATGTACATTACAATACTCAGAAAAAAGAAATAGTCAAAGGAAACTCTGACATGATGTCTTTGCTTTTATTTATGTACCTCTTCCATGCAGTACTATAATGTACATCAGAACATGAAACTATAGTACTGTACTGTATAATTAGCAAAAATTATAGTGGTATAAACATGATATACTGCACAAAAATGGCATTAAGTCTATAAACAAGATGTATAGAACTGTAAGAAAAAGATGAGTTGTAAGTCTCAGTGGCAGGTCATAAATCCTAACAGTTGTTAAACAGGCAGGTTGTTAGAGGAATATCTGTATGTCCAAAAGCTTATCCATTTTTGTAATTATTAGTAGAGTTTTCTAGATGCCATCAGTTAATATGCTGCTTCCATATGGGAGAAATGAAGTGCAAAATCATCAAGTTAAATTCCCATAGATTTTCACTAAATAAATCCTGAAAACCACTTAACCCCCTCCCTTGGCTTATTTGCCTTAGTTACATAGAAACCGCACAGTGCTATAAATTTACCCTAGGAGTAAATTTATGTGATCAGTGAGCCCAAGAAAAACAAATAAAACAAAAAACTTAGCTAATAGGAAAGGTTTGGAAACTTCATCTGTAGCTTTCGATGCTGTCTATAAGCTGTAAGTCTCAAGGTCAAATTCTTCCTAATTTTTGGATTCAGTTTAAGAACACATTTGGACAAGATAAGTTTAGGTGGATTGTGAATTAGAGGAAAGCCAAAAACAAAACCCATAATAACTCATTATATCCCTGTATATAAGGGAAAGCACCTACCAATTATTACATATACTATATTATATACATCATTTTTAAGCTTGGAAGTTTCTGTCTTTGTTTTCATTTTTACATATGCTACCTTTAACTTGTACTTCACTAGAGGGAGTGTGATTGGAGGTGCAGAAAACACAGCATTTCACACAAAAAGAGTAAGTCATTGGGGCATTATCTGTCTCTCAAGTGGAGGTGGAAAAGGATTCCACAGCTCACTTGATAAACTCTCACATCCCTGCTTTGAATGAAACCTAAATGAAAACAAGACAGAATTGGCCCCAGAACTCAGGGCCATTTATAATCTGCTACATGAGGGCTATGCCCAATCTCAATGGGAAAAGAATTAAAGTACATGAAAGACCAAAAGTGGAAACCATTAAAATCATTTGTTCATCTTATTTAAGTCTGCTTGGGTGGGGAGCCAGGCTGCCTCATTTGTTTGGCTTTGAGGAGGAGGGCATGCTTGTGATCGACTCTGACTAGGGCAGTATCTATACAACCCTTGATTTTTGGTGGGGAGATCCCGGAAATTGAATACAAGGCCTCATATGCTAGGCAAGTAGTCACAGCAACATCTCCACAGATTCTTTCATAATCTGAAAGTATTTTGGTTTTTGCAATTTTCTTTTTATCAGAATCAGGTTTGAACTTGGGCCTCTGTGCTTTGAAAGAAAGCATGGTACCACTTGAGCTACATCCCCGGTCCCCTAAGGAAGTATGTTTTTTTCAGTTTTGGGGATTGAATATAGATACCTTTGCAATGAACAACATCTCCAGCTTCTCTCTCTCTCTCTCTCTCTGTCTCTGCCTCTTAATTTTGAAACATGGTCTTATTATCTTGCAAAGTTGCCCAAGTTGGGCTCAATCTTGGGATCCTATTGACTCAGCTTCCCAGAGTGCTAGGATTACAGGTGCGCACTACTTGACTGACTCTTGCTTAATCCTTCCAAGACATGGAAATCTGCTGGAATTTTCAGTGTCCACTGTGGATCAGAATGGTCTAAACCCTTTCTTGGATGCAAACATCCTGCCAGCCACGATTTAAGCTTTCTTTATGTACAGATTCTGCTCTTTAGCATTTTCCTCACTGAGCAATTTGCTCACCATTGGCTGGAAACTCCAGTTTTCACTCTGAAAGTCTCACATGTCAGGAGAAAGCTCACTCCCAGGTAAACATGGGTGTATGGTCACCTTCAACTTAGGGCTGGGGGCTTTAACTTTATTCAGACGGAACAGGCTGGTCCAGCAGTCACTGTACAACCTTCCTTCTTATCCTGAAGGCAACACTACAAAATGTTCTTAACTTTGCTTCTTAATTCATTACCAGCACTGTGGTTCTCTTTTCTTCTTATCCCCCGTTCTCACATGTAAATTCTCCCAGTGGTTTAAACAGACAGAGTGAAACATCCATTTGAAAAACCTTAAGTAAGAAACAGGAAGGGAAATCCTTTACCATCTCTCGACATTCCCAGGGCAAGACACTTCTGCAGTCTGCAGTGTTGGCAACGGTTCCGGTTGGTCCTGTCAATCAGACAATTTCTCTGCCTGGGGCAGGAGTAGGAGGCATTGTTTTGCTGGCTCCTCCTGAAGAACCCCTGGAGGGAGAAAGAGAAGAGAGGACACTGGGAGACTAAGAAAGGAAACGTGAACGTGCTGGATGCATTTTCTACCGTGGACAAGAGAGTACACAATTTAAAAAATTCTTCTGGATAATTTTCCTTGAATAGTTTGCAGATGTTTCTGTGCAGCAATATGTGTTATCTGTAGTGATATGAAGGGGCCGTTAACTCATACATTTGATGTTTATAGGGACATTGGTGAGCTGTGCTCTTCTCTGCAAAGAAAACAGTTTATGCCCCCAAGAAACTGAGGGGTACGAGTGAGTGGCCAAGTCTGCCACTGGTAAATAGACCGCGATGAGTCTCGGGGGGACAGGCGTGTGGCAGGTGCTCTGGCAGCCCCAGAAGCGGCAGCGGTGGTTCTGACAAGCACAGGCTCAGAGTGTGTTACTGTTTTCTCTATTTCTAAGACATATTTTCTCCATTTGAAGACATTGTTAACTTGGCCAGAATACATCTGGTAGACATGCTACAAAGCAATGATGCGCCTTCTAGTCAAGTTCATCTTTGAATAAATAAAATATTGAATAGACCCTTCAATTAAAAGGAAGATAAAACAAGTGTTTCTGTCCATATCTGTAATTCCAGCACTAAGGAGGCTGAGGAAGGGGAGAGAAAGTCTAGGCTTCGTGTGGGAATCTCAGCGATGCCCTGGCTTAGAATGAACAAAAAGATCGGATGCAGGGCAGAAATGAGTGACTCTGAGCCTGGTCCTCACTCAGTACAAGCCCCTAGCCACAGAGCCAAGCAAAGTAAAGTCTGAGTAAAGCTGGCCTATAGAATTGCAAGAGGTCTTCATGTAAGTATGTGTGAGTCCTCCTGGTTCAAAATGAACTGCCAAGGGGTATACACTACCCTTCTTATCTACAGCTGACCTTAGTATTCTTTTAATTCTTTAAGTACCACCCTCCCTTGCTTATCTTTCAGGAGCACATTATTGGAGAAAATGAGCACTTTTTCCAGAGTTATCACTCATCCATTCAGTCTCTTCTGAAATTGGTGTTCCTAACCTCTCTTTGCTTTTGATTTGCCTCTGAGGAAACAGTGAAAATGGAGAGCCATGAGCAAAATGATAGTCTGAAATAGATGCCTGAAGAGAAATACTAGGAAATGACAGCTGAGGGCATCATCTTTTGGAAGGAAGATGATTTAAAAAGTTCAGGGTGGGGTCAGCTTATTGCCTAAAGTACTGCAAGGCCTGGAAGACAGTCCCCTGAGTTCTGTCAAATGCCTTCTGCATGCCCCTGGTGGACAGAGCGGGACTGGACCTGCAGAGGGTGAGTAAGACAGTCATCTTGACTACAAAGTCTATAGGTCACCAAATAATTAATAATTAGGAAAAGTGATATATTAATGTCATGTATAAAAAACTAGTATTAGGACCTGAGATTAAGTTCAGTGGTTCTGGTGTCTGCCTGGCAAGTGCAAGGTCCTGAGTTGGATCTCCGGCACCACTATCACAATGCCTGGTGTGGTGACTCACGCCTATAATCTCAGCACTAGGGAGGCAGAGGCAGGCGGATTGCTGAGTTCAAGGCTGAGTTCAGGACCAGCCTGAAGTACAAAGTGAGACGTCTCAAAAAACTAAAGCCAAACAAAACAAAAAATCAAAACAGTATTAAAGAGAGAAAAAAAATCAACAGTTTAAAGAAATACTGAATTGATTTCTGTCAGTTTCCACTTTGTTATGGATTCCGTGGGCTCTGCTTGGTACTGGAAGAGGCTTTGCCATTCTGTAAGGAATCTCAGAAATGATTGTGTGGTCAACTGTCCCTTAGAAAGAGGCCCAGTTGGTTTTGTGGTTTAAGCCCAAAGCCACTGGACAAAGACTGGTTTCCTCTTCACGTGTATGTCCCTGTGTGTTATTTACTCACATCTGGTTGTCCAGTCCGCCTGGATTTCTATTAGTATGCAGGCCACACATCAGCCCCTAGGGGTCGAAGAGATGTGCTTTCTATACTAGGAAAACTGTCAGAAAACATAACCTAAGCAGATTGTTCTGGATTAAAGATGATGCAAAATTTACATTTTTAAGAAAGAACGGGTGGTTTCTAATGTTTGGTACTATACTGTCACTTAGCAAAAGAATTGACAGGAATGACTTTTTTGAAGTCTTAGCTACAAGCCCTAATTTAGGGCCAACTTGACATTAATTATGAGGCTTTATTTGTTTAACTGTTGTTCATTATTGCAAATGAGGTTTGGGGCATAAAAAAGATTGTGTCCCAAATTTTATTGAATGAGCAGGGATTGAATAAATGTGGGAGCTGATATTATGTAAAATAGGTTGTTTATGTCGACTCATAAACAGTATTATGAAAATTCAGAGGTTGATTACTAAATGTGCTGATGTTGACATTTAATCTTAAGTGAAATTTCTTGAGTTTGCTCTTTGGAGGAAAACTCCAAGGAGTGTGGGCTTTTCCATGAAATAAATAAAAATAGTATGATGTATAGTTTTGGCTAAATCTCAACCTAACAGCATAATTTCTTTGATTGTGGCTTCCTCTTTAACACAGGAAAGATGGCAGAAGTGCTGGCTCTTGACCTGTTGGATTAGATATCTGTTCAGTTACTAAATAATTTATGAACTACTGTCTAAAATCTTTTATTTAACATAAATACTGGCTGGGGATTTAGCTCAGTGGTTCCAGCACCGGCCTTGCAAGTGCAAGGGCCCTAGTTCAGTCCCAGGTAACCACATACAACAGTGCTGGGTATGGAGACTCATGTCCATCAGCAATCAGTACCATATACCACAGTGCTGGGTGTGGTGGCTCACACTTGTAATTCCAGCACTTGGGAGGCACAGGCAGGAGTATTGCTGTAAGTTCAAGGCTGAGCTCAGGGCCAGCCTGAACTACAAAAGTGAGACCTTGTCTCAAAAAACAAAAACAAAAACAAACAAAACCATAAAATAAATACTGTATATCTCTATATTTGAAAATCAAACATTTACTTAACAGGTCTTATACAATAAAACACTAAATATTTACATTTTGACATTGATCTAAAATATTTTAATAGATATTATGTACACTAGCTGATAACATTTAAAATTGCAGAATTAGCCAAAAGTCTGGTAGAAATGCCACCAGTGGACAGGGCTATGATTCCCACAAACTGTCAATGCTTAAGAAGAAAAAAAAAAAAAGACACTATATCTACCTGACCAGAGAAAGTACTAACTTATTGAAGGAGGGTTAAAAGTTGTTAATGTATTACTTTGCTTTCTTAGTTCTTTTTGATGAGAGGAAAATTGCATTAAGGTGGATTACATGCAAGTCTTAATTATAGCTCTGCAAAGGAACAGAAGAGCAAGGGGAAGCTTGGGGATGTGCTCATATGGACAGTCATTAATCACCCTCAGGCAAATCAGCAAGTTAATCCTCTTCCCTCTCCCATTCCATTCCCATTTATTCCTTTTTTCCATTTCTTTTCTCCATTTGCAATTTCAGTAATCATAGTTCTTGAGACTACTCTGAAGACGTTGTTACTGCACCACTGTTGGACCAGTACAGTATGCTATGTCTTGTTTATCTTGGAAGGTCTCCTAAGGTTAAGACTGGCTGCTGGAATCTACAAGATCTACTTTAGTTTAATGAATTACTCTAATGATTCACTTTAACTGCATCTTTGCACAAAGACATAATCGATCCTAACAAGATGGGCACTGCATTCTATTTGTTTTGGTCACATGGGGCCCTTGAAAGTTATTCAATTTTTTTCATTTCATTGATTTTAAAAATAAATTTAAAAAATTTAAAGTTTAAGTTTAAAATTTAAAATTTAAGTTTCCACTTGCTCTTGCTTCAGATTAGGTTTGTAGTTAGTGCTGTTTCCTCAGGTCTGTGTGTGAGAAGCAGTTCGTTTCTTTTTTAGGCAGAAGGATTGGTAGATTTTGTCTGGGTGGGAGCACTGGATTGAAGGGGATGAGGCTTTTATTCTTGTCCAGCTTTTTACTATCTATATCAATGACATTTGTCAGATCACATAATAGTACTTATGCCTCAAGACCTTATCAATAAAGAGTTTGCAGTGGATAGTTTTCAACTGACTTAGATTATCTGGTCTACTTCTAATAATTTCTGTGCTTTAAGTTTTCTTATTCTTGAATGTGAAATTAATGGATGTCCATATGTATAGTGCAGTTGACTAAAGGAAGTTGACTTCCTTATTCTTTAGGAGATACATAAATATATGTCTTTTATCTTCTAATCTTTCTTTTAATCTTTAGTTCTAGTGTATGATACTGAATGTTATGGAATTTACCAAAGTACTGTTAATAGAGCAGGAGTTAATATATCTCTGTAAACGGGAATAATTCACGTCTTTATATAAGAATCCCTTTTTGAGGAGTTGCTGACTCATGCGAAAAAAAGAGGGAAAAGGTGAAAAGACAGAAAACGACGCCCTCCTTCTATCCCCCCACCCCCAAGCCAGAAATCCTGCACCACTCAGCGGTAGGCGCCAATGGCCTCCAGCGAGCCGTCTCCCTGAAGGAGTCGCTGTGTCTCCTCTGGCGTGCACTGCCTGAGGCAAAGTCCCTACCTTGCAGCCTTCACAAGTGATGACTCCGTAGTGGATCCCGGAGGATTTATCGCCACAAATTTTGCATGGTATCACTTCAATTTGTGCTGAAAAGGGAAAAGACACATCTTGAGTATACAGCATTGTCTTCCTTTCACCGTAGGCACCCTTCTTCACGGCGCTTGTGTGAGGATGGTGGGGTGGCAGTGTGGGGCGGGTTTCCCGTTCTTACTTGAATGATTCTCCAAGGCTTCTAAGTGCAAGGACAACTTTTCACCATTGCTATTTGTTTTCTTCTCAAACTTAAATAAATGAAAAGAGATCAGAAGCTTTCTAAACTCTTGCCTTCAGTGTTTTCTCCATTTTAAACAAATTGTTGGATATAAAACCCCTTGAACTCAGAACTTTTGATTTCTTGTTTTGCATTTGGAACATTAAATCGTGAGGGGTCTGATATGGCCTTACCTCAGTACATTAAATAATTGGCTTGTGTGCCTGGTGGTTTTATATATTATGCGGTCTGAGAATTACTCATGGAAATGTTAATAATGAGTCCACCCGGAGTCTAGCAGGAATGGCCAGTATGTCCACTAAGATACTGAAAACTGA
Source organism: Petromus typicus (assembly GCA_004026965.1). NCBI lineage: Eukaryota > Metazoa > Chordata > Mammalia > Rodentia > Petromuridae > Petromus > Petromus typicus. The sequence continues at coordinate 33,580 of PVIR01004250.1, read as the reverse complement.
TGATGAGGGGATAAGATATGGTGGTGACACTTCTAATAATCTAATTAGTGAGACAAAGTCAAGACATGGACAAATCAAAGAAAAATAATAACTTATGTTGGTACTAAGCATGAGTATTATAGGGACCAGAAGAGTTTCATTGGAGATAAAGACATTTAATTTTGAAGTCTGTACAGAATTCAGTCTGAAGCGAAGGTAAAAGGCAACGAGTGAAAAGAGAGCTTGTCTGCAGTGATTGTGACTGGTAACGACACAGCACTTGGCTGTCAAGAAAAGGGGGTTACATGGTTACAAACCGGGGCAGGGCCAGATTTTGGATCTAGGGAGCTGCAGAGGAGTTTTCTCCTCATCTCACCCGCCATAACAGATGATCAAAGTGAACTGTCAGTGATGCAGAGAAGCGGTTCTTTGAAAGACAAGGTTAGTGGCTAATCAGACCCCAGCAGAAGACCAACGAAAAGTCACTCCTAACATGAGTATTTGGAGCTGAAAGCATGGGTTACGCTCGTGGTAGGAACGGCAGGAAAGAAAGTGAGTACAAAAGGTGGTGGAAAGGTGGAAGTGACATTATAGAATAAAAGAAAACTAAAACAGATGAAGAATTGAAGGTGACTTCTAGCTCCCCAGTCTTGAAAGTGAGATAAAATAGTAAGTTTGACAAAAAATGGGGATTTGCAGACTCTGATGGGGTATAGGATTTCCATTTTTCATGTGTGCCATTTGGCGTGATGTCTTGTAGGCATCTTCACATAAAACCCATTGGAAAGATGATTTTAAATAATCATCTTAGAGGTTATTTAGAATGTAGTAATTCCTATGTGTTTAATTGTATTTTAAGAGTTGTTAAAATTATGCACACTAAGAAGATTGGCTATTTTCTTTCCCAGTTTAAAATAATTATGCAAAATATACTTCAGAATGCTTTATATATCAATCTGTCACTTGGATACATTTCTAAAGCTTTTCATTCTTAAATGTACAAAACAAACAAATGTAAAAAAAACCCTGTTTTATTGTTTTACATTTTAAAACTAGATAATTTTAGCTTTATGGTAACACATTTTTGTTTTCAGAATTATTTTCCAGAAGTTTCCAGCCACCTGTGCAAACAGAAAAATCAGGATTATGTTCCCACTTTTCACATGAAAAATCTGAGGATCGAGATTATTAATGAAGTTTTGGAAATGATATGAAGTTAAGTAATCTGTCCGTTCACTTGAGGAAAAACAAAGCAGGAAGACAATTCTGAATTCCTAGAAGGCCAATGACAAAAGCTGATGGAAACATTCATCCTAAGAGGTAGTCACTTAAAGTTCTGATTAGATAGAATATTTCAGTCTCCTGCTGCTCCTTTTAGATTTTGGATTATTTGAACTAGTATTCGTTTTTAGGATTTTTTTTCCCTAAGGAAAAATAGTAGATTTCATGTCATTCTCTTCAGTTCTCCCAGATTAAAATCTTCTTTTATTATTGGGCAAGGACTATC
>PVIR01004250.1:17734-31994 GCA_004026965.1 Petromus typicus | reverse complement strand
ACAAAAAATGACAAACCTCATTATTCACCCTTTATTAATGATCTTGTCATTTTAAAATAACCTAGTGAGTGACACTATCAGTTATTTGCACTATGAACTTTTTTGTTAGTGATAACCTTTCAAACAGATTATTTACCTTGGTTACAAAACCAACAACACAATCTCAGGTACCCATTGTATATTTTTAAATCGTATATGATATTAATGCAGAGGTTATCTTTGAATAAATTACTCTCCAGGGTGTAGCTTACAAGTAGGGAGAATCTGCTTCAATAAGTTTTTAATTATAAAATGATCTAACTTTAAAGGAAATGAAAATGGAGGTAATTTACCCCCTGGACTGAAAGAAGATGTTTTTTGAAAGGCACAAAGGTTATCTTATACAACTTGGGAAATAAAAATGAGATAAGGAACATTCGATGGAACATCTGCATATTTATACATATTTATAATCCTGGCTCAACACGTAATCTTGAAGAGCTATAAACATTTTAACAGCATTTTTTAAAGATGAAGAAGTCACTGAAAATGTGTGCTGCTGTGTAGAGGACGGCGATCTTGCTTTGGAAATCTTATGACTGCCTTTTACTCATTTTAGCAGAACAAATCATCTGAGGTTTATTAGAGTTGAAGACAGATTTAGATTATTTAATGTAGTAGTCCATTTCCATTTCTTTCACTTAAAAAATGAACTTTGCTGAGCTACCACTTTACAGTTCATATTCTGTATTTTATGAAGTACATGTCCAAGACAGTATTTCAGACACTAATTAGGACAGCAGATCTCACTACACCCCTGGTATTTCCCATTTCTAAGCGTACTGCCCTGACACAAGGAGAGCCCCTGGGACTGGGACCAGAACCTGGTGAATAGAGCCCTGGCCACATGCAGTGTGGCATCATTTAAGGATGAGGGATCTTGGGGAGGTCGGGTACCTTGGACTTCACCTGGAGTGACAAAACAGGTTAATGGAAACTAAGAGGGGGTTTGACTTTTACCCTTTTCTTGGTGCCTGGATTTATTCATCCATTGTATGCCTTGAAGGACACACTTAGAGAAGTTGAGAGGCCCTAGAGATTGTGTGAGGTTTGCTCATTTTTCATTTTGTCTATATCTTCCATGTTCTAACCATATCTTTATTCTTATTGGTAAGCTTTTGTATAGACTATGGTTAAAATTTTACTTACCAATTTAATTTCTGCTTATAAAAGCAGCAATGCATAGCTTTCTTTCTCTCTTTTTTTTGGAGACAGGTTGCACTTTTAGTTCAGGCTGGTCCTGCACTCAGCCTTGAACTCAAAGCAATTTTCTTGCCTCTGCCTCCTGAGTGCTGGAATTACAGGTGGGAGCCACTATGCCCAGCATTGTGGTGTATGGTTACCAGTGATCGAACTCAGGACCTAGGGCTTGCAAGGCAGGTGCAGGAACCACTGACCTAAATCCCCAGCCCTTTTTTTCTCTTTTTAAAAATAATCCCAGAGTTTCCGTGCATGTAAGATTTAAAATAATGCAATGCTGCCCCTATACAAAAATGATTTATGAAGTGCAGTGGATACAATATACCAAGAGTTGGCAGCAGATCCTATTCAACAATTATAGAGTCGTTAAAATTTATCTCCCTCTTTGAAGATAGAAATTTTCTCCCACTACTCCTTGCAGGTCCTTTCCTCCTGCCACAACCTTGCATGAAATCTCAAGTTTCATCTCCCTGTTTATAAAAATGTATATATTTTTCAGTCTTCTGCCTTCTAAGCCACGGAGATGAGAGCGGCATTGAAGTTAGATAAATTAAGTCAGGTTAACCTGTTAACTAGAACATGCATTACTCTCTTGTCCCAAATATCTCAATGCTTTCACCATAGGACCTTCCAGGTGCTTTCTGGTTGCAGGAACCATTATTCCTGCTCATGCTCTTACACTCTTCTTTCGCACCATCCCAACTCTCACCTCCACCCGCTCGTGTTTATGTTTGGGGTTTGATGTTGGGCCAGGGCGAGAGTCGTACTTCTTGGTTTGTTTTCAGTGGGATATAATTTTCTTCCAATACAAGCAAGAGATCTGATGTACCTCCTTTAAAAAAGAGGTTGTAAGCAATGTCTTCTTTTTTATATTTGAAGTAAGGAGGAGAAATCAGCATCATGATTGGAAAGGGATTTGTACTTTGTTGAAAGGCTCTCAGGTGATTCTGGTGTCATATCAGGCTCCCAAAAGGAATTGAACGAATCAAATTATTTGCTAGGAATTTTCTTTGCCCTGCGAACTTCATGCAAAGGTAAAAGCCAAGACAAAACAAACAACAACAGCAAAAGGCTAAACAACACAATAACCCCCTTCTCCAAAGCCAGACCACAATGGCACATGCCTGTAGTCCCAAAAGTCTGGGAGGCTGACACAGGAAGATTGCAGGTTCAAGTCCAATCTCAGATAGCTAGCCATTTGGTGAGACCCTGTCTCAATAAAACAAAGAGCAAAAACTACCAGACAGAAGACAAGTCAGAAGTAAAAATTCTAAGAAATGACCTCCATTTCTTGTATTTGATTTGGGGTTTTATTGTAGTATCTTTTGTGTTCTGGTTGTTTTATCCCCTTTTGGAGAAAGAAGGCTTTATCAGGCTGAGTCCTAGGTTTTGGACATTGTTCCTGGACACAGCACAGGCTAAATTCCTCGACACTTGGTTTGCCTGTTTCTGTTTTCCATAATTTTGCAGTTATGCTAAAAGTGGACAGAGCAATTAAATTTCTTAATGTCTGAGTGCAGCACAATTTACACATGTAAAAGTTTCCAATAAAGATGACTATTTTGGTTAAAAATCCTTTGCAGATGGTCTCAGTAGACCAAGTTGTATCTCATCTACCCAAATTGTATCTCATCTACCATCTGTGACAAATCCAGTTAAAATCTTTGTTTGTGTTCTTCCCTTCCCTGGTTGGCAGACTGATAGTGTCTACCTCTGTCAGGTCCAAATTCTTCTAATCTCACTTAACAACAGAAGGAAAGGACAAAGAAGGAGCAGGTATTCCTGAGATCTGCTATATCCACAACTGATTCATCAGACAATAGCCTGAGGATGGAAGCATGGAAAGCACACCCACAGGGAAAGAAACCTTGCCCTGTGGGGGTGTCTCCTATCATGCTAGATAGTACAATTTTTTTTTCCTTTGAAAATGGAGTCTTGCTAAATTTTCCAGGCTGCCCTTGAATTTTAGATCCTCTTCCCTCAGCTCTCAAAGCAGCTGAGATTATAAAGTGTGTCTCACTGTACACAGCTTAGATGGTAATTTTAAGAGATCACTGCCATTAGACCAAGAGGTCTATGGATAGATCTCATCAGCATCTTAATGCAGGCCTTCTCCCCCAGTCCCCAGCATAACGCATGGAGGTCAGTGAACTCTAATCTGTCAACACTGGGACTCTCCTCCTTGCAGAATCGTTTCTGTAATGTTCTGGGGGTGGGTCCTTTGAGACTTTGGTTCCATTCAACTAATTAATAAAGAGCTCCTAAGTGACTTACAGATGCAGTTTTATATTGTTATGATTCCTTCTACTGCTTGTTAATGAAGCTAGATTAAGAAATTACTTGCCACCAGACGATAATGGCAAAAAATGTTTTCTCCAACTCATAATTTGTAGGATTATTATGCGGGGTATTGATTTATCTCTCATACATATGCATTCAATGTCACACAGTCCTTTACTCAGGGTGATACTTGAGGTCTGAAAGAGTAAAACATGAGACCAACAAATAGACATGACTGCTTTGGAATCATCATTCAAAACATTTACAAAACTATTCTCTTATCCAAAGTTTCACCTTTTCAAGGTTAATCATAATCTGGAAATAGTAAATGGAAAATTCCAGAAATAAGTAATTGATCACCTTTAAATTGCTTGCCTGGCTCTATTCTACCCAGAATCGCCCCTTGGCCCTCTGTGTCTACACTGTATATGTTACTTGTCTACAATTCCCTTAGCAGCTGTCTCTAAGAGCTGACAGTTATGAGATTAACTGTCATGGTGTTAGTATATTGTCACAATTATTTTATTTTTCTATTGACTTTAGTTGCTATTTTATTGTGCCTAACTTATAAATTAAACTTTATCACAACTGTGTTTGTAGGAAAAAGTGGAGTATGCAGAGTTTGGTACTACACAGTTTTAGGTAGCCAAGGGTGGGGGTTGGATTGTATCCTTCATGGATAAGGGAAGGAAGACTATGCTGATAGTGAGTAAAATGCTACTCTCATCAAGGAAATCAGTCACTTCTATAAATTGTAGTGTTTTTAAATGTATGACATCCATTAATGCTCATTAAATACCTCTTGTCTTATTGATGTTCTAATCACAATGAGGTAATGTATATGTAGGGCTTGACACTATTCAGGTTGCACATAGTTATCAGTTCTAAACATCTTCAGTGGACTATTCAGTATCTTGTACGTATGGGAGCATATTATCTGTGAAAAGGATAGTCCTAAAATCCTTATGGGAACACAACAGATCTTGTATTGCTTACAAAAGCAATTCTAAAAAATGAGAGTATGACTGGAAACACCACCATACCTGATTCAAATCATACCACAGAGGAATAACAACAAAAACAGCCTGATACTTGCACAAAAAAACCCTCCCAGAACAAAAGAAAGGGCACATAAATGAACCCACACAACTATAGCCATCTGATTCTTGATAAAGGAAAAAAAAGTTTATGTTGGAGAAAAGACAGGTGGTACTACGAAAACTGGATATCCATTTGTAGAAGGACCTAGGTATAGAGCTAAAACCCTGAAACTGTTAGAAGATGCAGGGGAAATACTTGAAGCTATCGGCAAAGTAAATTTTCCTGAAACGTTTCCTGAAAGGACTCCAATAGCAGAGGAGATAGCAAGAACCAACAAATGAAACACTATCAAATTAAAAAGTTTTACTAGAGCAAGGGAAACAACCAACAGAGTGAAGATATAACCTATGGGATAGGAGAAAATCTTTGTCAACTGTTCTTCTGACAGAGCGTTAATATTTAGAATAAATGAACAACTCAAAAAATGTACTGCCAACAAATAAAATGGCCCTTCAATTATTAGTCACAAGAGTTGAACAAGCACATCTCAAAAGAAGAAGTAGAAATGGCCAATAAATATGTGAAAAAGTTCAGTATCTTTAGCCATTAAAAATGCAAATCAAAACGACATTTAGAGTCTGTATCACCCCTGTCAGAATGACTCATCAACAATATAGAAAACTGTAGGTGCCAGTTTAACTATAAGACAAAGGAAAAGTTTCTACACTATGAGAGAGAATGTAACTTAGTATAGCCGCTGTGGAAATCAGTATCCAGGTTCCTCACAAAACTAAAAATAGAGATACAAGCTGATCCAATTATGTCAGTGCTTGATATGTAACCAAAGGTATTAAAGTCAACATACCATATAGATACCTGCATATTCATATTCACTGTAGCACAATATACAATAGTCACAGGTGAGGTGTCCAGCACTGATGATTGGGTAAATTGTGCTATTTGTACATAATATACTATGGTTCCTCCATAGAAAAGAATGAAATTTCGTCATTTGCAGAAAAATGGGTGGATCTGGAGACCATCAAATTGAGTGAAATAAACCTATTTCAGAAAGATAAAATATCATATGTTCTCTCTAATATGGGGCATATGAAAAAATGACATTATTAGACAGGAGAAAAGAATAAGGAGGTTTGTAGGGCAGGTAGTAGTAGGGAAGGATATGACCAAAATATATTATTCACAATGAAGCCTCCTCAAAAATGTGAAACTGGGCAGACAATGAATAAAGGAAAGTGACATGAGAATGATTAAAGTATGTCATGTACATGGACAAATCTGCCAAGTGAAACTATTAATCTGTACGACCAATGGGAACTGATAAAATGTGGAGAAATGCCGACTATTAACACCCACCCCAGACCAATGGAAGCAGAATTTGGTTTTAACAAGCTCCCCGAGGCAGCGCTGTTCCGTGACACCTGGGAAATCCTAGTTGTAGCTATTCTGAGCACTGATGAGGTCTTTAATTTTCCTGGCTTTAAGATTAAAACTTTACAATATCCAGAAAAGTAGTTTCTGCTTTTGCCTTTAGATATTTCATTTTGTTCATAAAGGCATTGGGATAGTTGGAGAGTTGGTAAAAGGAAACACAAGCACTCACCTCACTAAGTGATAAGTCAGAGCAAAGAGGAGCCAGCATATTGCAGGAACATCTTGCATTATAATAATTAACACTTAGGATACCAGGTTCCTTTGCATATTGCACTTATATCCCTTCTCGATCCTAAAGTATTTGGCTGTGGCTCTCCCTTTGCTACAGACTGCCCTGACCTTGTGGCAACAAGTTCACTTTCTGAATACTACAGTGCAAATCTACTATATTAAAAAACTCCAGTTTTGAGAAGATTTTAAAAATTAGCTTTGCATTTGAAAATTAAATGATGTAAGTTTCCTCACTCCTCCCTCAGCTATTCCTGGAAATACTGGAAATGTGACATTTGAAAAGCTGCCTCATCTCATTGAAGCAGATTAGTCAGCACAGAGCTAGGTACCCACGAGAGGTATGCATGGCTCTCTTTCTTTCTCTCCTAAGACCATCCCGAGATGTACTGATCCAAAGTGTGCTAACTGTAGCAGCAGCAGCATTGCCTGGGTGCTTGGCCAAAGGTGCAAAGGCTCCAGTCATGCCTCGTTCCTGCAGTGTAACAGTGGGTCTCTGATTCAGCCTCTCGGAAAAGCTTTAAGGATCCCTAAGACCTAAGGTAAGACATTCTACAATTTACCCTGAGGAAGTCTTCTCCAAGCCTCAACTCCATGTAGAACATTTTATTAAATGAAATATCCACATATACTCTACTTGATAGGTAATTTATCAAGTTATTAAAAAGAAAAACGAATTATTTAGCTTCAATAGATAAACTTGTCTCTTTTGTAGCTCCTCTTTTTCTTAACTCCCCATTTTTTTTAATTTTAGTTTTTTGAGACAAGGTCTCTCTTTGTAGTTCAGACTGGCCCTGAACTCAATATGTGTCCCAGGCGAGCCTCAAACTCATAGCGATCCTCCTGCCTCTGTCTCCTGAGTGCCCGGATTATAGGTGTGAGTCACCACGCCAGGCACCAGCCAAGTGTGTGGTCCCAGACGTCCAACTCAGGACCTTGCACTTGCCAGGCAGACACCAGACCACTGGGCTAATTCCCCAGCCCTCAGTTCCCTTTTATGTTCTCCATTTAGTTGAAACGTTCAACCGGAAGCCCGTGACTATGTAGCACAAACGTGCTGCAGGACAGGAAGGAGTAGGGAACTCACAAAACTCATCCCAGAGTGGACTCTGAATGATGCAGGTAAATTTATTCCTTGGAGAATAATTTAAAACAAGAAAAACTAGTCCCTTTGTGATGTGCAGGACCCTAATAACCCCAATTAATGTAAACATTATAGGCCTTAACATTAGCTAAAACAAGAGAACCAACAAGAATGAAAAATGGGATGGAGAAGTGGAGGAGGAGGGGAAGAAAGAGGATAGAAGGGGATTCAAAATAAAAAGAAACATGCTATACTATATACTGTAAGCATTTCCAAGATAATTGTAAAGTATGTGAACCTTCAGGTACATCAATAAAATTTTTAAAAAATCAAAAAAGAAAAAAAAAACTGAATATTTTCCCTCACCAAAAAACCAACCAAACAAACAAACTATGAAACAAAGCAGAAATGAAAGCCTGTTATAGTAAAGATTTCAGTTCTTCCCAAACCAATGAATTTAATAGAATTCTAGTTTTTAAAAAAATCTCTTTTCAGAAAATGGAAAATGTATGCAGGTTTCTTATGTTAAAAATCAAAGATAAAAGTCATAGAATTTGAGGAAATATTGTAAAACATATACTTGATATGTATAGTATGCATTCAGACTATGTAAGTAATGATTGAAATTAAAGAAAAAAATGGTCAGAAAACCTGAAGAGTTGCCCTAAAATGATGTACGAATGGTAAATATGCATGTTAAAGGATGCCAAGTACCATATGTCATTAAGGAATTGGCAATTTAAACATTGAGGTGCCACGTCATACCTTTCAGAATGGCTATAACCTAACGAGCTGGTCAGGGCAAATGTTGGAGAAGTTGCAGAATCAAAGAAATGGTCATTTGTTGTTAACAGGGACGCAAAATGGTACACGCATTTTGGAAGGCAATTTGGCAGTTCTTACAAAACTGAAAACTTTGTCTTAGCCGCATTTGTGCTCCTAGGCATTGAGTTGAAAATCTGTGCTTCCCCAAAACCTTGCCTACGCATATATAACATTCTTTATGCTGAAAACAACCAAGATGTCTTTCGGTCCGTGAACAGTCAAACCAACAATGAAGTATTTCAACAGTGGAATATCATTTGGTAATACCAAGAAAAACTGCCAGACTGTAAAGAGACATGGAGGAAACTTAGTGCATGTTGCTAAATGAAGGAAGACAGTACATTTTGAACTATACAACATCTGGGAAAGGAAAATTACAGAGACAGCAAAAAATCAGTGGTAGCACAGGTTTGAAGTGGGATTGGAGAATGAGTATCTAGAGTGCAAGGAATTGTTAGACTTAGGAAATTATCATGTATGATACTGTAATGATGGAGATGTGTCCCTGATATTGACACTGCTATAGAAGGTGATAAGAAGAGTGAAAATTAATGCAAACTATGCATTATTGTCAATAAGAATGTATCAGTATTGGTTGATTAGTTGTAATATACTAAGGAAAACTATTAATAGTAGAAGAAATTATGTTTTGGTGCTCCTGGGTATGTGGAAAATCTATGCACTATCTTTTCAATATTCTGTACATGTAAAATAGTACTAAAATGTTTGTTATTTATTTAAAAAGTTAGTTATACACGATTTCTTTCTGTGGAAGTTGTGAATATTATGAGACAGCCCAGCAAAGATAGGAGTGGAATACTTTTTTTTTTAAAGGTTTTTTGAGACAGGGTCTCGCTTTGTGCTTCAGGCTGGCCCTGAGCTCAGCCTCCAACTCACATCACAGCAATCCTCCTGCCTTTGTCTCCCGCGTGCTGGGATTACAGGCGTGAGCCACCACGCCTGGCACTGGTATGTGGTATTGGTTGCCACTGGTGTGAATCTCCACACCCAGTATTGTTATGTGGTTACCGGGGATCGAACCGGGGTCCTTGCGCTTGCAAGACAGGCGCCGGAACCACTGAGCTATATCCCCGGCCCAGGAGTGGAATACTTTTTAAAGATTCAAAAGATATCTTTTTATTTTAAATCACAGACATATCCAAATTTTTCTCTTGAAAATGAACACTATTTCCATACAACAACACACATTTAAATAACCAGAATACAGAGCAGATAGTTGACTGGAGAATGAACCCAGAAGGAAATGATAATTTCAGTAGGGAGAAATTGGGAAGATTTAGTATTGAGATGGCTTTTGATCCAGGTTTTGGGAAGTGGGTAGGCTCCAAGTAGTAAATATGTGGAGAATGGATAAACATAAAATTGCTGGCTAAAGTTGAAAGAGGATAATACAATTACAACAGAAAATTTCCAGACTAATAAATTATTTAAGCTAATTTAGGGAACATATTAACAGGGTTAAATGTAAAATAAATAGTAGAAGATGCTTCCAGAGTGATCAACTCACCACATTTTATCTGTAGTCACTCAAATGTCAAATTGACTTATATGAAATAGACATACTTCTGTGCAAAATGACACTTGCAATTTCATATTATTCAATCTAGTATGATTATACACTGTATTCTGAGACAGTTCCAATAGTGCACGCTTTTCAAGAATATTTGAAAAGGGGTTGGGGAGTTAGCTCAGTGGTTCTGGCGCCTGTCTTGCAAGTGCAAGGATCCGGGTTTGATCCCCGGTTAACCACATACCATCCTGGGTGTGAAGACTCATGCCCAACAGCAATCAGTACCACACATCACAGTGCCGGGCGTGGTGGCTCACGCCTGTAATTCCAGCACTCGGGAGGCAGAGGCAGGAGGATTGCTGTGATGTGAGTTTGAGGCTGAGCTCAGGGCCAGCCTGAACTGCAAAGCTAGACCCTGTCTCAAAAAATCTAAAGAAAAAAAAGAATATTTGAAAAGACTAAGGATATATAATATATCTATATCTATATCTATCTATCTATCTATAGAGAGAGAGGGAGAGAGAAAGAGAGATTAAGAGAGGCCCTAAATAATGAAAGAAGTTGGGGTGGAAAGCACTTATTCTCATTAAGAGAAACTACATAGACTATTTCTGAAATTCTCAGCACTGATTAGAGAGTTTGAAAATATGTCTGTTAGGGCAGGTGGTAAAGAAAGACTAAGTATCTTGAAGTGTGTTTAAAAAAGATAAGCCAGGACTGCAGAGAAGCAGGATACACTGTAAATGACCATGATCTGAATCCAGTTTCAATGCCTTTGATCCTGAAAAAAGACATTTTATAACATACAACTAATATCATATTGTATCATTTTGGGGCAAATTTATTGCTTTGTCATTCAGATGATATCTACATAAAATCGGAATGTTTGTAATGTATTAACATTTCCATTCCTAATCTCATGATAATTTTATTTAATTGGTTTATAGCATCTTATAATTGTCATGGGCTAAAAAACTAAAGAGTAGGGCCGGGGAGTTAGCTCAGTGGTTCCGGCGTCTGTCTCGCAAGCGCAAGGACCCGGGTTCAATTCCCCGGTAACCACATAACAATACTGGGTGTGGAGACTCACACCCAGCAGCAACCAGTACCACATACCACAGTGCCGGGCGTGGTGGCTCACGCCTGTAATCTCAGCACTCGGGAGGCAGAGGCAGGAGGATTGTGATGTGAGTTGGAGACTGAGCTCAGGGCCAACCTGAACCACAAAGCGAGACCCTGTCTCCAAAAACCTAAAAAAAAAAAAAAAAAACCAGAAAACTAAAGAGTAGTACTGTTTGTCACTTTTTCATGTTTACACTTTTAAAAATGTGACTTTAGCCATTTGTGAAACAAATAATTAAACAAACTACAGAACATAGGCGAGATGTATGTGTATGTAAAAGAATGTGTGCGTGTATCTGAAGAAGAGATAGAAACTATGATGTCAGTGGTTTTTAAACAAAAATTTATATTTTAGAAACTGATTTGAATTATCTACAAGAGTTTTGATTATTTTTCTAATGCTACAATGAATAAATATATTGCAAAATTTTGCACTGAAAATTGCATTAATGTATTTGTTCTAAACAGAATTTGGCCTCTGTTGCACTGAATCTTGAAATATAAGAAAATTATAGAGTTGGAGAGCCAATGTTACTTTTTATTTTATCTCTAGAGACAAAAAGAGTTCCAAAGTTGGAGAAAGGATTTTTGGGCTTAGCCCATCATTATGTATGTGGATTTTCTGGAAAAGGAGACATATAAACTACAAAGGAAAATTTTCTCACTCATATTCAGCACCAGATGCTGTTGCAGGGGAAAATAATCATCGAGGTTTCAGTGGAGAAGCTCTGCCTTATAATTTTACCTCTTGCTAAGCACCACAGAGGGCTGTTGTCAATGTGAGGCTGGGGTTGAGCTTGGTCACTAACACATATAGAATTAGTTATCGCTGCTTGGAGACTGAAGGGTCTGTTCTGCTGATACTGCACACTCCCTCTAAAGAGATTACCGACATAATCCTAAATAGTAGAGGGCCCGAGCTATCTTATTTTTGAGCTCATCAGATCCAGCATGCTGCACATAATCCCCGACAGCTTTATTCCATGTTTATGTAAGCTGGCAAAGTTATCATAGGAACATGATGACCGCACCTTCTCATTCAGAGACATCACTCAGCGGAACTATCGCGAAAAGCATTGAGAATACGTGATTTCCAAATTCCATTTTGACAAGTTTTCTCCTTCTGAGCTGCATTTTTTAAATAATAAAAACATTCATAACCACTGTTTGACAGTCAAGGATAACATCTACATGAGCCGCTCATGGTCTCCTGTGTATTTGCTGTACTTCTTGTACATTCATTTGTACCCAAGGGAATATGATGCTACCACTGGGGATGAACTGGTAGGGCAAAGTTTGGTTTTTATCTTCTCCTTTGTTTAGAGATTTGAATCACATGTAAAGCAACAGAAATTTTTTTGGGGTGAAAAAATTAGAAAAAAAAGTAAAAACCAGAAATTGCTAGGCTCAGAGCAAGTGTTCTGAAGTAATAATAATAATAAAAAAAACCCTTGTACCTGTAAGTGAGGATATTCTTTTGAATCACACTGAGATTTAACAGGAAAAAGTGTTCTTTGCAGAATATAAGAACACATTCGTTCATAGAGCTCAATTTTAAAAATGAGTAGTGTACATATGAATGTGCATACAAACCCTACAATCAAACATTGTTCCATGTATTTTACAGTAGAAGGTAACTACATACTTGATATTTAAAATACCAAGTCAGAAAGAAAGACAGTTTTGTTCACTTGTGAGCCCTTGTTAATTGTGATTCAAGCCTAAAGAAGATTAGGTACATAGACGCTAATACGCCTGGTCTATTAATTTCTAAACAACAATAGTAACAATATCCTGAGTAAATCTGTCAGTACTAAGGATAAATAGTTGTTTAAAGACTCCATTGATGTCAGACTGCAATCTGGCTGGCAACTGCTTATTTTACCAAAGAAATCTCTAAATACATACATTTGGAAAGTAAAGCTGTCATCGCGCAGAAACAATATCTATTTTTTCTAAACACAGAAACACCAGCTAATCATTGTTGAAAGATGTAATTCTGAGTTTATATATTGAAAGTTTTAACTTTAGATTTAAAGTTTAGTTTGGAATAATTGCAAGTCTTATATTATGAGCAATCATTTTACAATTTTAGTATTTCCAACTGCTATTCATTGCTTGCTAGTACTAGCAGAAAACTGACAATAAATCATTTGGCCCTGAAATACATTTAAAACACATACTCAGTCCTACCCATATTATATGTTGAATGATCTATGCACTAATTTATAAAAATTTAGGAGAAAAATCCTATAATTCACTTTATTGTTAATAATTTTTCAACCAAATACAATTTTTTACTTAAAAATAGATTTCTTACTTATGAAAGATGTCTGGTATAAACTAAACTAATTTTTTTAAAAATTAGAAAAATCAAATGATTACAGCTATAACAATATTGGGGTAATATGGTAAATGACTACTTGAGTTTAATCTCAAAATGTATGCATGTGATAGCTAACCTCTGGCTATGACAACATTTATATACAAATACTTTCTCCAGCGTAAAATAAAGCCTGTCGTTGGTTTACTGTGTGCATTATCAAGTCCAATTATTTGATTGTCCCTTCACCTAGCTATCAATTTATTTGCTTAGAAATGCTCAGTTTCTTACCCAAGGATGGTTCTCACAGCTGAAGGTCAGAAGAGAGAAAAATATGTAAAACTCACCAGTGGCATCGGGTTTAGTTTTGAGCTGGTTTTCACACATTTTGACGTAGCAGCTGAAAACAGTCTAACTGAAAACTATTATACTTTACTCTCACGATCTGATGAGCACCCTACGTTACCCCACAACCAGAATCCTAACAGACTGCATTAATGAGATTAAATGAAAGAGGAGTTAAAGGAATCAACTGTTCCATTTCATTAAGTAAGGCTGAAAGGTGCTCAGCTAGAGAAGGCAGGAAGACAGTACTGCCTTTTCTTTGTGATGCTGTGCATTTGTTAAAGAATGCTGCATTTGGTAAACTGCAGTCAGCAATTTAAAAACATCACCCTTCCCTCAACTGACTGTACATGCATTATTTCTGTACTTAAATCTCCTGTTTTCATCCTGTGGAAAATAGATCCAAGATGTATATGCCAAGCAAGGAACAAGAGTCAACACTGATTACAAGAATGAATTTCCTTTAGAATTAGTCCATCCTGAATTATTTTGGACTGTTATTGGGGTCTAGATGTCAATGGATTGCATAAAGGTATTAGCATTTTCTTGTTCTCCCAGATATCGGACCACAATGATTCATGAACTATTTCACAGACTACATAAACATTGTACAGCTGAAAAAAAATACATGGATTACAGTGGCTGGGGTGTCACAGCTTGGGACCCAATAGGGGACCCACCACCAGGCAGGTCATCGTGCCCCAACCCTGAGGTCTATGGTACCTTCTTCCCTGCCATACACCTCAGTGCTGTCTGGTTATGAAGAGGGACAAAGCTCAGGTGTGCA
>PVIR01004250.1:0-17634 GCA_004026965.1 Petromus typicus | reverse complement strand
TTTTATATACATATCATGATAA
Source organism: Petromus typicus (assembly GCA_004026965.1). Classification (NCBI taxonomy): domain Eukaryota; kingdom Metazoa; phylum Chordata; class Mammalia; order Rodentia; family Petromuridae; genus Petromus; species Petromus typicus. Next base: position 17,612 of record PVIR01004250.1, on the reverse strand, counting down.
CATGCAACACTGACAATTTGTACCAGTATATGACGACTTGATTTTCATTTTTTTCTGATTCCCCTACCCAACCTACAACCCCCACCCCATATTCATAATCTTTGTTTCCTTTTTTTAATTATCATAATTTTTCCTTTCCCCTCATTGCTTATCCCTACGCCATTTCCCTTTGAATAATTTCTATTTTATAACATCAAACATATATTCTAGAACTCCTTTACATTTTCAGTTTCTCATGTCAGAGAAAAGATATAGTATTTATACATCTGTGACCTATTTATTTTATTTATGAGTGTGTCCCGAACGTATATCCATTTGAGTATGAATGACTCAAACTTGTCATTCGTTATGGCAGAATAATACTCTATTTTATAGAAAAACCACCACCTTTTTTGAACTTTGAGAAGGGGTCTCACTATTGCTAAGTATCATAAGCTAGGCTTGAACTTATGATTCTCCTACTTCAATCTCCCAGACAGAAATTATGTTTGATGCGAAGCAAGATGGGCTGTGGTGAAGTCAGGTGTTGATGCAGGGGTCGGCATGATTCAGCTGAGCTCGGAGGCTCCCAGGTCTGGCTGCCCACTGGAGTAACCTGGAGAACTCAGACTGTGTGCACTGAAATTCCTGCACAGCCCTACTGATTGGTTGAGCATGACGCCAATGCACCTGGGTTTTCACCAATCCTAAAGCAACTTTAAGAGGAAGGCAGGACTGAAGACCCTTGACATGTTCTTCAGAATCACCAACCAAAACTGAGAGGAAAGAGCAATAAATTCTCTAACTTCACTTGCTTTTAGTTGACTAAAAAATCACTAATTTGGGAGGTTCAAGGCAAACAGTGTATCTTTCCACTAGCTTTATTATCAATAACTCCTTTGACAGGAGTGTATGGTGATAGTTGTCGGCCATGTTACCTTTCAGGGATCAAGGATACTTTTGTTGCAACCACTGACTCTTTACCTGGGTCTGCCCAAGGGTCTGATGAGTAACCTTTTAACATCAGAGGGCTGAAACCTGAAGCCTCACCCTTGGTTCAGGCTGACTCTGCCATTTGCTGAACAGGCATAATATGGAAGCCATGAAGATTGATTCTACTGGTGCAAACCATTGGTGACTTCACCTCCAGCTACCTCGTCTTGTTCCTAAATTCACTCTGCTTCTTTGTCCCATAAATTTTCCCAAGCCCTGTGAGCAGGAGGTAAATTTGAGGTTGGTCTTTGTTTTCTTTTAGGTTTTTTGAGACAGGGTCTGGCTTTGTAGTTCAGGCTGGCCCTGAGCTCAGCCTCCAACTCACATCACAGCAATACTCCTGCCTCTGCCTCCCGAGTGCTGGGATTACAGGCGTGAGCCACCGCGCCCGGCACTGTGGTATGTGGTACTGGTTGCTGCTGGGCATGAGTCTCCAAGCCCAGTATGGTATGTGGTTACCGAGGATCGAACCCGGGCCCTTGCACTTGCAAGACAGATGTTGGAACCACTGAGCTAAATCCCCGGCCCTGGGCTTCTTTGTTTGTTTCAATGCTGGGTAGCAGGGAAATGGATCTGGTTTTGTAATACAATTACTGACTCAGAACTCTGATGAGAAGTCTGGAAAGCTATAGTAATATGGACTTAGATGCTCATTATGATTAGACAAATTTGAGGAAAAGTATAGGAAAGAAGTTTGGATTTTGAGTTCGTACATATGATTGTGAACTCATGACTAAGTTACTTAACTATTTCTGAGCTTAAGGCTGCCTGGCTCTGATAGAGGATCACAACACCTACTCATCAGATCATGCAAGGAGTAAATGTGAGACTGCTTAACATAGTCTGGAATATATTGGGAAGTCAGTAGACCCAGTGGAATTTAAAGTCTGATTGTTTTTGTTTATCTCAGCGATATACATTTTGGTTGTTGACTGGATATTATTCATGCATTTATTTAATATTAATTAGTCAATATTAATGTTGTCTTACATTAGTAAGTATTAATGCTCTTTATACTAGTATTAGTGCTATCTGTAAAGATGAAGTTTACAATCTAGTGTACCTTTAAAATCTGTTCAGTTAATCCTACTTACTACCTTCCATTGTTATTGCTAGTTTTCTTAGAACCATTAAAGCAATATTTGCAGAAGACATATAGTTAATGTAAATAAAGCTGTTTAAAAACTTCCTTTAAAAAGTTTTAGTAGAAGGAAAACAGGTTTAGAGAGAACCAACTTTCAGGTGTTGTTTAAATATGAAGACAAAATTGTCCTCTATGACCAATTTAGAAATTATTAATCCTAACGTGCTTGGAATAGAATTTATAGTGACTGCGTATAGCAGGCTGAGTGTCAAGTTCAGGAGTAGAACTTTAAACCTTCCATGCTTTCTTCTCCATACCTTCTTAATGCCTTTGAGCAGCGAAAATTACTCAGCTGCCACAAGGGTGTGCAGGCAATAGACAAGAAAAATCATCAAAAAGCAACAGGAGACTGGATAAAAAAGCTGTGGTTCTTCTACAGAATGGAGTATTACTCTGCCATAAAAATGATAAGTTTGAATCATTTATACTTAAATGGACATACCTTGAGGATATTCTTTTAAGTGAAATAAATAGGTCACAGATAGGTGAATATCGAATCTTTTCTCTGGTATGAGAAAATAAAGATGTAAATGAGGCATAGAGTTGTATGTTATATATTGTGAAATAGAAAATACTCAAAGTAAAATAGGGTGAAGGGGAAAAATAATGAGATTGTAATAAAAAAGAAAGGAAACAAATTGTATGTATTAGGGGGGTGATAGGGTGGGTAGGGCTATGGGAAAAAATGAGAATTAAGTCATGTCTTATACTGGTACAAATCTCTACTATAGAGTGCAATCATGATGCGTATATGTAATATACCAATAAAGATTTCAATTAAAAAAAAACAGCATTGGTAGCATCAAAGTCTACAGAGCATTGTTGCCTAGAGATAGAGAGCAGAGTGAGGCAAGAAACTCCTGTCAGGGAGAACCCAGCCCCTGTCAGGAAGAAAGGGAGAGGTGGTTGGCATTTGTTTAAAATTTTTAATTTTATTATGTCACTATCCTCATCGAATCCTTTTTACAACTATTGGGTCCACAAAGCAAACTCTGGGCCTGGCTGTCCCGCACCTGGCACAGCTATCTGTAAGTGTTCACCTGTGATCCCTGGCAAGAACTCCGCTATCCCCCTATTTCTCTACCTCTTCTGTGCCATTCCCCTTGCTGTTCTGTAAAGGGAATTTTTTTCCCTTTCTGCTACAGTAGCAGAACATGTCTTTTTTTCAATTATAGAAAGTATTGGTAGTTTTTAGGTGTCATTTATGATCACATTCATCATTGAAAATTTGCGCCTCTACACTCTCTATCTTGAATCTTTTTTTTTTTTTTTTTGAGGTTTTTTTGAGACAGGGTCTCGCTTTGTGGTTCAGGCTGGCCCTGAGCTCAGCCTCAAACTCACATCACAATCCTCCTGCCTCTGCCTCCCGAGTGCTGGGATTACAGGCGTGAGCCACCACGCCCGGCACTGTGGTATGTGGTACTGGTTGCTGCTGGGTGTGGGTCTCCACTCACCCAGTATTGTTATATGGTTACCGGGGAATCGAACCCGGGCGCTTGCGCTTGTAAGACAGGCGCCGGAACCGCTGAGCTAACTCCCCGGCCCTATCTTGAATCTTTGTTTCCCATTCCCATAACCTCATTCTCTCATTATATACATAAGCTTTGTTTCTGTTTGTTCTCTCTTATCTTTAATGTTTCTTTTCTCCTGCCTTCCTCCCAAGTTCCCTTTAAACTGATTGGTGGAGATCCATCTCAATCTCACTGCCCCCCTAACGTGTATCCCGATTACCTACCCACAGTGCTTTGTACTTACCCGGGGCTCCCGTATCTCTCCCTCTCATGTGGTCTTGCTATTCTCATGAAGCCTGTGCATGTGCCGACCTCCCACCTGGAAGGTGCTCCTCGGGGACAGAAACCCCTTTGTAGGAGCGCCAGTGTCAGTAAAATGCCTAGTTTATCCATGGCTGAGCTAATACTTGCTGGCTCCGTACCACACCGGGGAATCATACCTCAGGCTCGCCGCCTCCTCCTCTGGATCCCCTCCGACCTCTATCTGTGTCTGCTTTCTTGCTTGCTTCCTATTTTTTTTAATTGAAATCTTTATTGGTACATTGCTTCCTATTTAGTGGAGATGAAGGGAAGGTTAAGGAGAAGAGCTCTTGCCTTCCTTTCCTTATTTAATCATAGTTTTTTTTTTCCTAGGATAAAAACAAGGATATTGGACTAAACAAACCTCTCCTCGCTTCTCATTTTTCCTTAATAGCTTTCTTTTTAATCCCTACACCTGGGATTTAATAGCCACTTTGGATTATTGTCCCGTTGGTTTAGGTCTTTCTCCTGCTGGTAGATTTCTTTTTCTCCAGTAAAGGGTATTGCCTTTGAAGTAGAGAGGCTTCCTATCTGAGGAAAAGCTAGTCTATACTTTTGATGCTAACATGATGCTTAGGACTGTGTCTGCTACCATAAGACATCAAGTTAGTGAAACAGAAACAATTTACAAAATATCCCCCTGGGATGAGGGGAGCATGATGAATGCATTTCTTAAATAAAAGGAATATAGCTTGACTGTGTACGAAATGGTTCGATTTTAGCACAGGGTTTGCAAAGTGTGGTCCCTGGACCGACAGTCAGCAGCAGAGCTGAGAACATGCTGGAAATGCAGATTCTCAGGCCCAGCTCCAGACCCACCGAATCAGACACTTCGGGGCGGGGCCCAGCCATCTGTGTTTTCCCAGCCTCCAGATGGTCCCGAGAAGGCTTATGTTTCAGAGCTACTGGTTTATAGCACGGTTTTCAAGTCAGAAGGAGTTACATTTAATCACAGCTCTGTCATACACTAGCTGTCTGGCTTGGACAAATTATTTAATCTTCAGATGTTTCAGTTATATCATCTGTTAAATGATGGTGTTATGGTCAGGATATCTGTGTCTCCCCAAAATTCATATGTTGAAATCCTAACTCCCTAATGTGATGATAACAGGATGGGGGAGGGTTTGTTTTGTGGGGGAGTGAGTAGAAGACGAAGCCAGAGCCCTTGCAACTGGGACTCATGTTTTCAGAAGGTCCTTGGGAGTCGCCTTGGCCCCTGTGCTGTGTGGAGACACATGAGAAGCTGTGTGTCAGAGAGCAAGGCCCAGACAGCAAACCCACTGGTGCGCTAGACTAATCAGCCTATAGAAGTCAGAGATAAACTTCTATTCTTTCTAAGCCACCAGTCTGCGATTCTTTATTCTAACAACTGAAGTGCTCACTGACACGAATGTAAGGATGTCTACCTTCTTGACAGAGGTGCTCATGAATGCAAAGTGTAAAACTTCTCATACAAGTAATCAGTCCAGTCCTGGGTGCATAATACGCATTCAGTAACTGTGTGTTATTACTACAATATCACTTCAGTGAAGAACCGAAAAGGTCTCACAGTTTAAAAATGTCTGTTATTTGTCTCTGCACATTTCTTGCAACTTGGCTGCAGATTTAAATCACTCGGGAAGCTTTTAAAAAAACATCTGATTCCCGAATGCCTTCTGCTAGACTAATTCAGTGAGGATTTTGAGCTGTGACACCACGAGTTGTCATCTTGGTACTGAGGGTACCAAGATGGTTCTGGTGTACAGTATAATACACTGTGGTAATATATTATAAGGAAATTGCTACAAGAAAGAGTTGTGAGATTAAACATTAGTGAGAATAAATTCTCAGTAATGTTCAGGAATTATTTCTATGAATCGCTCCAATTCAGTCTTGAAGAAGTATGGATAAGGATGAAAAGATCAGTACGACTTCTGTCTTACCCTTACAGACATGTTGGGCTGGATACTTCTTTTCTGGGGTGTCATTCTGTGGGTTTAAACTGCCTTGTCTTCTAGCCACTAGACAGCAATGCCACCTACATCTCCCAAATTATGGTAACTCCAAAGGCCTCTAAATATGGTATTGGAAAATACACCCTGGGAACAAGGTAGCCCTCCCCTGATGAACTTTGTTGTAGAGTTTCAGTGGCTGAATACAAACCCAGCTTTACCACTGAATGCCCCACTTTCCTCTCCTGTGAAGTGGAGATAACAGTGCACTAGTCAAAAAGCCCTATCTTGCTGTTTGAAATATAAAAGAGGAAAATACATATACATTTTGACTACAGTGGTCAACACAAAATGCTATTATCTGTGTAAATGCATTCATAGTCTAATCTTGATGCCAAAGCGCTGGAAAAAAATTTTCTTAATGTCTTCATGAGATGTTATATTTCCACTCGTGGATCTATCCTTTGAGTAGAGAATCTGAATGACTGAACACACACACACACACACACACACACACACACACACACACACACACACACAACTTTGGTCTACAGACAAAAGAAGGAGTGCATCAGAGTTAGAACAAAGTTTATGCTTTGACATTTATGCAATTTTAGGAAGCAACCTAATTTCTCATAACCACTGTTTTCTCATTTACAAATTAGAGAACATAATTTTATATATTTTTAAAGACACGTCAGTCTTTCTTTCTCAGCTTTTATTTTTTATTATTTTTATTTTTTATTTGTGCTTGCAGCACAAGGTCATCCTATTCCTCATGGGGAGTTAGTACATGTGCATAACACATCTCAAATATTTTCTCATCCCCTCTTCCTCTACTCCTTCCCTCTCTCTCTGTTAACCCATTTCTGTTGGAGAAAGATCTATCTCCTTATTTCCTATTGTCTATATTTTATTTGTTTTTTCATGTGAAAAAATATCTCTTATATGAGACATCTTGGGTGTCTCATATAAGAGAAATCATGTGGCCACAAATTTTCCTACAAATGACTCAAGTTTATGCTTCTTTGTAGCAGAGTGATACTCCACCAAGTCACGAGTTAAGTCAGATAATATGGAAAAAGCATGTAAGCCAATATCTTTGTATACAATAAGTACTCATCATGCACTTAATTCCTACATAATGATAGCAGATGAGCTCATAGCAGGAAACAAAGCGCCTACTGTCCCTGTGTTCATGGACTTTGATTTGCATAGCACCATTCAGTCCATGGTAGCGCTTTAACCCATCAAAACTGAATTTGTCAAATGGGGAAACTAAAGGGAAGTAAAGTGAAGGGTACCGTTGAATGGGAGTAGATGCTGTTCCTTCTCTAGAGGCTAAAAATTGGCTCAGACTGTGGTTTTTAAAAACGCAGTTTTCATTCTGTGGAACACTTATCTTGTGTAGCCCTCCAAGGGTACTCTGGCAACTGCGGTGTAGTGCAGAATAGTGATCACTGCATTAATCTACAGCTAAATTACTTTGCTCACTTAGTTTGCAAATATGATTCAATTATTATTATAAAAATCTTTTCAGATTTCCAAGCACTTTCTTTACAGTAACTTATACAGAAACATATGGAAAAGAGCAAAAGGCAGAGATTGGCCATTTTTCTATTGTCTACCAGGAGGAGTAAAACCCAAAATTGCAACAGCAGAAAACTTGAGCCTTGACTGCTCAGTTACTAACACATCCCACAATTTCCTTCCGACATTTTAAGTTTTAAATTTAAGAAATTAACAGGAGTAACTTCATAGTATCACATAAAGTCAGTTCTTTTCATTACAAGAGTTGTTAGATACAGAAACTACATAAGGTAGCTATTTGGGAACGATCAATTTTTATTTGTATAAAAACGCTGAATATTTTGTACATTAAGAAAACACTTTCTAGTGCAGTGGAAAGTGTGGTATTTAACAATGGCTATCAGAACATTCAGAAATGACTGAAATGTAATCACTTTTTTCATTTTAAAAGTTTGATATTTATTTATTTGGCAAACACTTGTTTGTTGTATGCATATGCCAGTAACTGAATTAAACAGTTATCCAGCGACTGAAAATAGACTTCCTTCCTGTTTGGCATCGCTATGCAGTGACAATTGATGATAAGAATTCAGCACTTTGCAGGACCGTGGGCTTCCTTGTCAGATTCTCCTTCTTATAATTCACTGACACAGCAATGTGGTCCCTACCGGCCAAGGGTCTGTACTGTACCCACAACTTTCCTTAAATAAAAACATAATTTCAGCACTGTTCCGTCGATGTGATTGGTATAGCGCACCCTGTCAGAAATGCTATGGGGTTAGTCTATCCACTCTCATTCTTGTGCCCAAGATAATTTTAGCTTGGGATTTCTGTGTCTCCAGCCAGTAACTTGTCTCAAGGCCTTATTGTTGAGTATCTGTAGAGTATGTGTGTATGCATACATACTTACATGTATAGATCTATACACACTTACATGTATGTACATGCCTTCACTCTTAAAGCACATCTGTGTAAAATTAATTCTCATTTGTTTTTGATTGTGGGGCATTTCCTTTATTTCTAGACTGGAAGCTAAGCTTTAGGAAGCTCAGTTTGCCATATAAGGAAGGAAATATATCCTTAAACATATTTTCACTTGGAAACTTGAGCTTACAGTGACAAACATTGCTGTTAGTAATTGCAGCTCTGTAATACGCTTCAGCTGTGATGCTATTCTACCTCTTTCAAAGCTGAAGGTTGCTTTCCTGAGTGGAGGAGGCATTGTCCCTAAAACCATGGATAGAGATCTGTGAGGGAACTTTACCTTGGGAAGCTGGCTTTGGAAAAGCTACTTCCAGAACTCACCTTTGATGAGGACTATTTGATGTTAAGGGTGACAACAGCAACTCTGCATGTTACTGAATATGCAGGACCACGGGCTCCACTCTGATTGTTATAATCCAGGAGAAATGGTCATCAGCTGTTGCCCTCGGACCTACACACTATCAAACATATTTGTAAGCCCTTCATCCACACTGGCTCAGAATTTGCCATTCTTACCTCTCAAGAATTTTGACTTGCTCAATTGTGGTTGTAAAAAAAATTTTTTTTCCTCTCTATAAACATTAATGATATTCAAATGGAGACCTCTAGGTAGGTTAATTTATTACTATTGCTTAAATTTTGTCCTGTTATTGCTTCTAGCTGCACAAAGGTGCTAACAACATATCCTCATTTGTCCGAGAACCAGACAATCCTGTCACAAAGAATTCAGGTGGTAAATAATTCATTAGTGTTAAACCAGTTTGGCTTTGCTCCAAACCCAGGGAAAGAGTTGAGTCTCATCCTATATCTTTCAAGGAACATATTCACTAAGAGACAGCTCAACCACAAGATACAGTAAATTTGCCTAAAATGTAGAAAAGCCCCCAAATGATAGTCTTATCTCTGCGTACAGCCCACGTTTATATTAGTAGAAAGAAACATTCCTGAAGTATCTGACAAAGTAGAATTGCACAGTTCTTTTTTTCTCACTAGTCCTGGGACATCTTATAGTGTCTTACAGCCAACTGAAATTGCAAATATTTTACCAAACAGAGTGAGAAACAAATGAAGAATGTAAAACCACACAAACAAATCATATGTTGCCAAACTACATGTAGACTGAGTACCCTTGAAAACAAAATCATTCTAACTCAAAACAGGAATTTAGAGTGATTTAAAATTAAAAGCAGAAAATCCTGCTAGGCAATGTAAGACAAATATATCAAGTCATTCTTGTTTTCATTGTCAGGAGCCTCAGGGATCCATATAATTAAACAGCAATAGCAGCTAGTATGATGGAAAGGTTAACACTTGCCAAAGATTGTGTTAATAGGTTTACGTGTACTGCCTAATCTTTTTGTCACTGCAACTCTAGGACGTAGATGTTAGTGCTCTAAAGTAACTGCGTGAGTGAGGAAACTGAGGCACAGAAGGGCTGAGGAATGGAGTTTCAGAGCCTTGAGGGGCCTCCCAGTATGGTCCACCACCCAGCAGCACCACCATCTACTTGTCAGAGATGCAAATTCTCTGGCTCCCCTCACATTCCTGAGTTGGGATGCAGAAAGTCCAGGCATCTCAGTAATCTGTGTGCTAAGAGGGCCCCGTCGGTTTACCTGCCTGGTCCACATCTGAGGCCCACGACTTAGATTACACAGTGAATAGTAGCAGATGCATGTTGTTTTCAGCTTTCTAACCCATTCTCTCAATCACATCCGCAGCATCTAAACTTATTCACAAAGCTGAGTGTTATTTAGGAACATCTCAAGAATGACTTTCAAATATTTAAGTATTGATTGTTTCTTCTATTTGAAGGCATCCTAAAGAATTGTGTTTCCACAGCTCTAATTTAGCAGGGTATGGTGACCCCTGCAAACCCAAAACAATGTGTATTTTATACAGGCCTCTTCCTCTTTCATGGAGGTAGTAGATAGACAGTATTCTTTCTAAGGACAGGTTAGTGATTGCCATGGTGGGCGGACTGCCTGCACTTTGGAAAATAATTATCGGGGTTAAAATTCCCCAAGTATCTCACTCAAGATGCTGCCAGCACATGGTAAATTCCTGAGCAACAGCACCAGGAGTTTTCTGCCCCAAAGTCCAGCTGTGATTTTACTAACTTCCTGAAATTGGTTACCTGCCATAAGTCTCGGTCTTCCCATGAGAGTGGCCATTGTTTCCTTTTTCTCCTATTTGTACTCAGTTACTTCCTTGTTGCTAAAACACAACCCTCAGCACACACATTGTAAAGGAGGAACAGTTTTCTGGAGCTCATCGTTTGTACAAGTTTCAGCCCAGAGTGGCCTGGCAACCTGACGGAAGAGCATTGTGGAGGGGAGGGTGGAGATTTGCATGGCACGGGGAAGCTGTGAGCCAGTGAAGGGAGGAGCAGAAGGAGATCAAACCATCCAGGCCATGCTCCCAGCAAGCCACCTCTTCATACCAGACCCCATTCCCCGCAGCAAATCAGCTATCCCCTCATCAGGGACTAACCCACTAATGGTTATCTCTTTCCCGTGATCCAATCACCTGCCAAAGGCTTCACCTATGAGCCCAGGATGCTTTGGGGTGGGCATAGGGGTTAGCTAAACACCACAGGATTCTTCAGTCATGGACACTACACTGGGTTAGCATTTTCTTCAGGAATATTTTTACCATTAATACCTTTGTCATACATTGTGCTGAGTATTATTTCAGGGCTAAATGTGAAATTTAAACTCTGATATCCCTAAAGAAAGCAAGAGAGAACAATAATAGCCAAAAATACATGTTCCTTTTCTCTTTAGGATGACAGGATTACTGCATAAAATGTGGAGGTTTACCCTGTTTTGTCAGACAAAAGGGAAAAATACTGAATGTGGATATGTGTGGTAGTATCTATATGTGTGATGTATTTATTTCTTTTTGTTTCTTATCCTTGATACTTATTAGGTGCTCAAGTTGCTGTTCTTAGCACTATTAAGTGGTAAATTAAAGTTCCTTTCAAACTGCTTGAAAAGCATAATAAAAATATAGCTGCTTTGAGGGTCAACAGAGCCTGAGGAATTTTCAGTGATAATTGTCATATCAACAACTTAAAACACTTTTTCTTCTACTCTATTTAAACAATTCCTTTTCCTTTGCTGAGATAAAAATCAGCAAGTAGAAATAATTACTTTTTAATATCATCACATTGACTAACAGATAATGATTGGATGATCTGGAGGAAGAAAGGTTGAATTATTGTTTTATGGTCGACAGTTAAGTACTGTATCTTAATGCCTAAAGAATTTTTCAGATGAGTAGGACATGAATGCCGCAGGAGCATTTCAACAAACAGAACAATATGTATCTTCAGCTGTGTGACAAAAGCTTGCACAGAGTGACTAATCCAATTTGCCTATGCCCTTTCAACTAATGGGTCCAAGCATAGTTAGTGCTCAGAATCTAAAAATGATCTTTTATTTGCTAAAGGCAGTGGATGGGTGATGTGTTTGTCGAAGGAAAAGCTGCCGTAGGTATGTTTCAGAAAACTGCTTATTCTTACTTTTAGAGGATAGGGTGAATAGCTTTGATGGGGACTTTATGTTGCTCAGGGTACGGAAAGGGCAAGATCATTAGGTTACTTTAAAATAGGCAAGGAGTCAAACAATATTTACTGCCAAAATGACTCAATATGAAACTGAAGACACAGCCAGCCATCAGCATTGTCTATGTTATGACTTTGGGGGGGATCTTGATCACTGATTCAGAAGATCATATAAATTTTCTTTTTAAAATATATTTTTCTTTGTTAATTTTAGGGCTATATGGAAAAAATATTTTTAAAATGTAATATTATTCCTAAAATAGTGCCAGTGTGTTCTGTTCCATTCACGGCCAGGGGAATAAATTCCTATGCTTTCTTTTTAGCAAGTTGATTAGGACAGTGATACCCAATGACTTTTATTGTTGCTTGTTTATAATGTTTTGCATCACATTTAAGCAAGGAAAAGAACTTAGAGTCCTCCTGCTCTACTTATTCCTACTTTCTGGAGAATTTCCTAATCTCTGTGAGATAGTAACTTTACCATGCAATACATCTTCCTGAATTTTCAGTAACGAATTCAAGCCATAAACTATCTAGTAACGTGTAAATTTTAGTTTGTGAAGAGTACAGTCTTTCAATAGCTTTTATTTAGCAACTAAATAAATTACTAGTGAATTAATCCTTGTTCTGATGTAAAAATGAAACTGATTTGTATTTCATAAAACCACAAAACAGGCTGATCTTATTTATCTGGAGTCTGGGCTGAAAGGGTGAAGGGTGTCCCACACTGAGAGGCAAACACTAGGAGACACTACTTTGCGGAACACACTTAAATGAGTCCTAGCATTGTATATTATATATTGTGAAATAGAAAATGCTCAATGTAAAATAAGGTGAAAGGGGAAAATGTTGAGATTGTACCAAAAAGTAAGGAAACAAATTTTATGTATATGGGGGGGTGGTTGGGTGGGTAGGGCTATGGGAAAAAATGAGAATTAAGTTGTGTCTTATACTGGTACAAATCCCCATTATGGAGTGCAATCATGATGTGTATATTTAATGTACCAATAAAGATTAAAAAAAAAAAAGAGATACACCCTTAGTCAACAGCACCAACCTCTCTGTGTCTAAATTCTCCCATTTTAAAAGCTGGTATGATGATTCCTACCTCTCTCTCTGCTAAGAGAGAAAAAATAAATTGCGGAGAGGTTATTGGCCCAGGCCTGACCAACAGTGATCATGCTATGGTGACCACTACTGAGCCAAAGACTGCCCACCCCATGGCTGAGCTCACAGCTTTGCATCAGGAGAGAGCTGCACCTGGAGATGCAGAAGACTGTCTCTGCATGACCCTCTTTGTCAGAGGCTGAGACATCTCAGAAAGTGCTGCTAGGGACATGTGTGTTGAATGTCTCCTGACTTTCATGTCATATGTCACATGGTGCTCTCCTGCAGCTCACGTGTTCCATTCCCCAGAAAGAACCTGTGGGAGTTGCTACTCCTGCGAGTCTGTGATAGGGGAAATCATGTCTCCTAATTTATTCAGTAATAAGTTATCAAATGCTCACTGCCTGCCTGAATTCATGCTCATTTAAATTTGCTACTTATCTGGGGAACAAGTTGCTTGTTATTTTCAGAAAACATTATAAGCATTATCATTCTCATATTAAATATAATAGCAATAATAGTCATAATAAATAACAATGCTTTGTATTTATATGGCATTATATTTTTTAACTTAAAAATTTTCACCATTTCTAATAATGAATCCAATTTGTATGGTGGATAATTTCTCAATGGTGTAGAAGGAACAATATTAAATAACCAAATGTGGGAAAAGGAGCTTCCAACTAATAGGTAGAGTTCTTTGTTGGGGAGAAAGGTTCTGTATGACTCAAGGACTGTTCGATGTTCCTTCCTCTGCATGTAGGACTCACTTCACATATGCAGCTAAGATGTGGCAGAATCTGTTAATCGGATCACAGAAAACAAAGGACACTGCCTGTTTCATATCCACTTGTTCTTGGCAGTTTAGAGCCAAATCCTGCCACAAACCACTCCCAAACACCAGTCCAACAAGGCTTCTTTTCTCTGCAGCAGAATGTCGATGTGAGCCATTCTGATTTCATACAATATGGATGGACTATCACAAGCTATGCATTCATTTTGGACATTCTTTGAAACGAACATACAGAATGCATTCACTCAGGTATGAGGTATACACTTATTGTATTTCAAATCTAGAAATCCATAAAACAGTGTACATTAAGAATTTTACATATTATGATTCTAATTTGAGGAAAAAGCAGTCTCAGAAAAAAAAAAAAAAAGGTCAGTGTGGAAAACATTTTATCCTGCCTTGAAAGGTAGTGAAGTATGGTAGCCCTCCAAGGTTTCTACAGTTTTCTGTAAGGACCACCAGAGAAGTGTTATGAGAGCTGGATAGTCTAGAACACATGGTAGAACCTTATTATTTTCATGACCAAGAGCAGAAATATTTGGTGCTGGAGTTGAAGAGTGCTGGTGATCATGCTTTAAGCTGTGCTCAAAGTCTATTCTTGATCTTAAGGGGAGAATGTGGTGGTTCTTCTCTGTCATTGTAATGTACACTGTTCTATATCCAACTATACCCAGCTGAGTGTAATCACTAAAACAAAGATGGGAAAGTTAATTTGTTTGCTCTGTAGTCTCTCAGAGTAGGTGAATGGCTCCCATATGGGTTCAGAGAGGAAAATTCCTTCATTCCTGTCCACTTCTCAGGCTATAATCACTTATTTGGAGTTGGGTGGCAAACTGCCCACATGATTGCTTCTTAATTCTTCCTAATCACAAAGTCCCTCTTTCACCCAGTGAGCAGACAAGATTTGTAGTAATGTAAAGTCATATGAAATCCTTTTCAATATTAAAAATTTTGAAAATCTAGGAAACTTTACCATGAGAAATAAGATAAGAATTTAGTTAGCAATCTCTTTGAAGCTTCAAATTTAATATACTGTCCTCAGAGGAAAACAAAATTTACACATTTTAGAACTTTCTTAAAAAGGACTTGCATAAAAGACGTTGCATAAAAGTGTGTGACATGGTAAACAAAAAGATACCCGTTACCACTGATTGTCTCTGGGAAGATTAGGCTTCTGAGGTGAACAACTTTTGTGTCATTAAAATATGGTGCATATATCATTTAAATATACCTTATGCAAAGTTAAATTAACTTAAGCATTTAAATTAAAAGTCATAAAAGATTACTTTTCATAACATTGTTTTATGTGGTGCACTACACCTCTTCAACTTTCCTCATAAAGGCATATTTAAATTATTTGTAAGATTTTTTCCCTACTATAAATCAAAGTTTTATTTACTTCTCTTATTTATAGAAAGAAAAAGGGTCTAATTAAAAATATAATTTTTTTTTGGCAGTACTGGACATTGGCCCCCATGGCTTTCCGACTGACTCACAGACCCATCTTCCTCTCCTCAAGATTTACTGTTAAATTTTGAGACACAGTCACAGCAAGTTCTCCAAGCTGGCAGGCTTACGATCATCTTGCTTTTGCCTCCTCATAGTTGGTATTATGCAACTGTACCAAATGAGCATAATCACCTTAAAGGTTACCTGAAACATTGCACATCATAGGGGCATGCATTTCTTATATGTTTTCTGATACTGAGCATTATTATTTAAAAATAGTAATTGCTAGTGTAATGTGTGGAAAATGGCCTATAATATTATCAGAATAAGATAACACTTTGTACTCAATTGGCTTCCACTTGCAACCATTTTGGATCTACAAATGGAAGTTACCAAAGAATTAATGTAGCAAAATTATAATATTATAGGGAAATCTGCCTAGAGAGAAGTAATCTCTAGATTTCTCAAGATTTGGGGAAATCTGTACTAGTTTAGTTCTTTCAAGAATGGAAAATAGAATTAATTGCTGATACAGAAGACATACTGATAAAAAAGAATTTATACTTCAATAAAGCAGTTCAGTATGTTTCTAGCTCTGAAATTCACCTTTGGGCAAGATTTAAGAGAGGAGACACAAATATATATACCCAGAACTGCCCTGAACTCCAGTTTGGTAGCATAAGGAAGGAAGCTAGAAATTTCCAAAAACAACTTCCAACATTAAAATTTGCCTAGTGCTGGTCTTTGTTAAAATTTCTAATTGGTTTAGGAAAGTTCTATGACTGGTATTTTCTAAAATATCTTGGGTTTCTGTGTGCTTTGAAGTTTATCCCACAGTCCAGCTCAGCCATGACTTTGTGGGGCAGCTATTAGGGCCTCACATGAAGCCAGATATGATGAGAATAAAGAAGTCAGAGTATTGAGACAGAACCTGGACCCGCCATGACTCAGCCTAATGACCTTGGGCATGTCCTTGAGCTTTATTCCTCAGTATAGCACTCACAACATGCTATTTGTAAGTAGTAAAATATTGTGTGCCTGCAGAATAACTAGTAAGGTTAGTTTTTCTATAATTACTAAAGGAGTCTCTAAGACTTGGTGATTTTTTGGGAACAGCAGAGGAAAAACAATGGCAGGTAGAACTCAGCTGTAGAAGCTCTGTGGGCTTGCTTCAATTTTCAAAAATATGTCATTTGTGGGCCGGGGAGTTAGCTCAGTGGTTCTGGAGCCTGTCTTGCAAGCACAAGGACCTGAGTTCAATCCCTGGTAACCACATAGAATACTGGGAGTGGAGACTCATGCCCAGCAGCAACCAGTACCACATACCACAGTGCCAGGTGTGGTGGTTCACGCCTATAATCCCAGCACTCGGGAGGCAGAGGCAGGAGGATTGCTGTGATGTGAGTTGGAGGCTGAGCCTGAACCATAAAAGCGAGACCCTGTCTCAAAAAACCTAAAAAAAAAAAAAAAAATTCATTTGTACATGTTTGAAGTAGACTCCAGATTTTGACCTGGTGGGCCATTGAACAGTCTTCATATTTCAGAATGTGACACTTTTGTGTCTGGTAGAAAAATGTTTGGTGTTTGGTATCCCATATTTTGCTATGCACATGAAAGGCAAACTCACTCTCGCTTAGCGCTAGGTGTGTGTCTGCAAGCGCAGCCATCCCAGCAGGGTGTGTCCACCTGGCATGGGTCCTCTGTGGCATCAGGACATTCAATCATCTCCCCCTCTTTTTTTTTTGTCTGAACTGCAGATGGAGAGTGGGCTGTCATGATCTCCAGAGGGGAGTAATTGGCAGATTTGCCCAGTGTTTGGAGAAAAAACAGGAGAAAAAAGATTATATCCTAGCAGGTTGTCTTGTAGAAATCACAGACTTTCACAGATGTAAGGGACCCTAGAGATCCTTTGTCTACTAACCTTTCCCACAATTCTGGGTCCAGGCTCTTGATGGCAATTGGCAAGCCCAGAGCATGAGGTCAAGTTCTAGTTCAGCCCAGTCCAATAGAAACTTAATGCAAATTCCACACAGAATTTAAACTTTTATCTCATAAAGGTATTAAAAAATAGTAGGATAAAGGTGAAAATAATTACAATCATATTTTTATTTAACCCAATATATACAAATATTTTGTCAGTAAGTAATCAACATAAAAAATATTAGTGAGATATTTTACCTTCGTCTTCTTTATTTTTTGCTTATTTATTTATTTTTTGTGGTACTAAGGAATGAACTAAGTCCTTTATTCTTTTATTTTGAGACAAGGTCTCAGTAAATCTCTGTGTTTCCCAGGCTGACCTCAAACTTACCATCCTCCTGCCCAG